>JAODXP020000024.1:29867576-29936122 GCA_027497455.2 Sardinella longiceps
TCTTGCAGAGGTCACTTTAAGTGACTCTGCAAGTAAATTTGTTACCAGCCAATCAGAATTTCCACAAGGCTTTTAAACAGGCCTACCTTTTTTTCTGAACAAAGTACACATTTCTACATGGATACTTGTTCTGCATTTAATTCTGGGAAAGGCGATTGTATACAGACAAAAATTCACAGCACATGACCCAGCATAAGAAACCATTCAGGAGCACTTTTTTAACTGCCTGTGGCCCTAAGTGTGATTATAAACAGTATTCATAACCTATCCCATGCTTGCGATTGCCTACAATTACTTTAGCATAATACGCATTACAATACGCATACAGTGAGAGCTCACTGTCCCTTCATTTCATGTTCACATGCCAAAATAATCGCCCAATGGAAGTATCTGAACATAAGTCTACAAAAAAATAGAAATTAACTTGATAATTCCTTGCCTTAATGACTGCAAATAAGCCTACTTGGTTTGGTACATCATTTGAACGGGTGAGTCTTCCTATTTATTTTACTGTCAGTTCGAGGCTATAACCATAACACAATGCAACTTATTCAGCAGTACAGTGAATAAACTGTGGATGTTCCCTGCAAAACAGGATAGCCAGCTCATGATAAATCATGTTTGTTCTAGAAACTCTATTCTAAACTCTACTCTATTTTTATTTATTTTTAATTCTTTTGGAGGCAAGTTTGGATTACATAGCGTATAGCAGTTCTTACAGTTAGTCAAAACTGAAAAGTATTAAAATTGAATCATATGTGTAACTGCAAGGATAAGAACTGATCTATTTAACTCTGTGCCATTATGCCCATAGGACAACTGAAAAGTCACATGAATAAATGTACTTCATGACTCATTGACTGGCTATCTCTGAGGGCAGGGCAGACTCTGCCCCAGTGACCGCATCAAGACCCACTTACCATGTAGACATCAAACTCATCCAGACAGCGGAAGGGCGACTCTGTGATCTCCCAAAGCGACAGGATGAAGCAGACGGTGGAGAAGGACCGCTCCCCACCAGACAGCGATCGCATATCACTCACACTGTCATTCTCCTGACCTGGTGGCTTAACCTGCCAGACACACACACACACACACACACACACACACACAGAGTTACAGACAGAATGAGTGGTAAATTTACCTGAGAGACATCTACATGTCACATACAGTAGTTCATGTTCACGTCACATATCAAGGCAGCCATCAGATTTTGAATCTAGAAGCGGTGTGATGCAATATACTTTTCAAACTGGGAATCAAACTTATCCAACCACATTAATTCAAGAAATATATTAATAACTAATTGTCCAACATCCACTATTTATATGATATGATATGATATGATGATATGATAACAATTGACATTTGTATCACCCTCACTACTTAGGTAACAGTAACAGTGCATAGAAACATACTGATATCGAGAGGGTTTCATTGTTGTGATCAAATTTCATGGAGCCACAGCACTGCAGTTTTATCAGGAAGTTGTTGAAGTATAGCTTGCACCTCACAGACAGAGACCTGCAGAAAGATATACACAAAGAAAAAAAATGAGAACGACTGAATCCACCCAACGCAACGCTCATCATCATTTAGAGCTTATTACGGAACTTGCTGAAAGAGTGCCTCAGAGAGCCGTGATGAAGAAACATGTTCAGCAAAGTGGCCTCCACAGGGTGATTTCAAGCTGATGTTTGTAACACTGTGGTACTTTGGTCCAGGATCTGCCAATAGTTTGGTTGCATCAGCACTAAGAATTTACCTTCGAAGAGTTTTGTAACGGGCTTGTCTGTCCGTCATGATGTTGTCCAGGCGATCAATAAACTTCTTCAAATCCCTGAGCTGGCTGGACTTACTCTTATAATTTTCGTGAGCTTCAGCGTACTCTCTGGAGAAAGAAAAAAACAGATAAGTTGTGTGCGGAAAAGATGTCTGAGATCAGATATGTGTGCAATCATACATTTATTAGAACGACAGATAGCGTTTGCTTGCTGGAAGCCATGTTCAAGAGATTTACATCAGCAGGAAATCAATCGGCTCCATCACGTTACTTGTCACAAAAGAATCAATTGCACCTGACTGACTGCTTACCTGATTACTTTTTCCTTGTCTCCATGGCTACGCTCCTGCGTAGTGATTTTCTGACGCAGGCGAGTGATCTCTGTGTCGAGACTTTTTGTGCTCCGGTCGACAGTTTGTCGCTCTTGGCAGATTTCTTTGGCCTTTTCTATAAACTCCTGAATTCCACAAAAGGCAAAGGTATGACTCAAAAGCTGACTTGGGTGGCCCCCACTCTAACAGGTCAGGGTTTAGCAGTCAGCTAATGTCACAATTATTGGAATACGCTTCCAATCATATATCATAGGTTAGCTTAGCATATCATACACAAAAAGATGATCGACCATCATCATCATTATTTAGGGGGTGAAATATTTGGTCTGACTACAAAAGGATTTCAGGCTGTACCTCAATCTCCTCTTCTTTGGAAGCCAGCTCATTCTTCATGGTTTGGATATTTTCTTCATGGACCTTCGCCTTCTTCTCCAGGATCTTTAGGGTCTGATCCAGCTTGCTGCACTCTGATTCCCCCTTCACTTGCTCTTCCTAACAAGCACACAAGGAATGTCTGAGACCTGCTATTTCATCCCATTCATTCCAACAATTACACTCTTAAAACAAACAACAATTAAAACAAAACAGGCCATCGCTCAATTTCAGACTAAAGTGATTCTCAACAAGTTACTAATTTAAGTGCTAAACTAAATTTGACATTGACATGACATTAATGGTCCATACATTTCAGCTTGCTTGATACGGAACATTAAAATCTCGTTAAAGGAACCTATGAGCTCCTGGCTCAATAAGCTATACCACAAAGCAGTTAGGTTTGCAATAATCTTAAAGTGCATAGCAATGGTGATCACCGCAACAAAATGTATGACAGTGAATGCTGAGAAGTCACAATCGTGGTAATTCATAGTAAACTCTGGCTAAGTCCGTGACCTAGCTTGTTCTCAAATTAGATGCGACCGCTCCTGTCTTGCATAGGCGGTATCTGCCAGGAGGTCGGACAATCTCGGAAGCTTCTCGGACATGTCATTTATCAAGTCTATAGTCAGGAATTTACATAGGTGTAATGAATTAATTTACCTAAAAGTCATGTGGTGGCAATTGTAGAGATTATTAATCTTCAGAATTAAGAGAAAAGGGTAGGATAAAATCTTAAAAGGTATTTTTTAGAAAGATCAAAGCACTCATCTGTTATAGAAAAGTCTACAGTGCTCAGTTGATGTTCTGGATTATCCATGGTACTCACTTTCAGTTGTTCAGAATCATCAGAAAGCTGTTCCATTTTATTCCTATTGTCCTGAAACTTCCGCGTAATTTCCAAAAGAACTTTATCTTGCGTGTCCAGTTCAGTCTTGGTTTCTTCCACATTTCGTCTTTCCAAGTCAATTTTCTGTTGAATTTCCTGGGCCTCTTCTTCCTGTGAATAGCAACAAAAACCATAATCAGCAAACAATGTTGTTAATCACAAATGTTTGCCTGGGCTGATGGAGAGATTCGCTTACCAAGGTACTGATATCCTCTATTAGAGACTCCTCTGTATTTTCCATTTCAGAAATGGAGGCCTTCACTTGATTGACACTTGCCTGCAAATAGAATACATTTACAAACCAAAAAATAATAAAATAAAAGCCCAAGATTTTGACTTAAGCCGTCTGCACACCGGCTCCGCCAGCATTGTGGAGCACTTTCGAATCCAACAATTTCGCCTAGCACCTAGCACAGTAGCCTGTGAAATGAACAATGGATGTCAATGGGCGGCTCCGACAAAATAGACTTCAATCGTAATTCACAATCGACGGCGGAAAGGTTCGGCACTGGTGTGCGGGGTTGCATTGAAAACAATGGAATAGAATGCTCAGCACTGTGTCGGAGCCGGTGTGCGGTGGCCTTTACAAGGCAATAAACGTGATTTCCTTAAGACAACCAGACCTTTGAGATGAAAATTTGGGATATTTCCCAGACTTTTTCTTGGAAACAAAGTGTATTCCTATTTCTACCTTGAGTAATTAAATTAAGTACTGTTTTGGCATAAAAAAATTAAGGACTAAGTGGGGGTTTTTTGTATTTTACCAAAGACAAACTGTGGACGGTCCCCAGCAATCGGCGTGTCCAGGTTACCCTAGATTTCATAGGATTATGTGAAATACTTACTACAAAGCTCATAAATGTGGAAATTAGCATGACTTTGCTAAAACCTGGTGCAATGCATCTCTTCTTGTATTACACAAGACTAATGTTTATTGTACACTGTTCCTTCTTTAAATAAAATAAACTCTAAACGAACTTAAAATTCTGGCTATATCGTGTACCTTCACAAATCAAATTTTCCTCTATTTCAAATGTTCAGAATGGTCTCTATCTAAAGCATTGCAATGCAATTGATATTCTTAATTGAGAGACAAAATACATGCTGGCTCTTTAAGAAAAAGCTTGTAATTGTAAATGTGCGGTGCCTCTGGTGACTGGGGGTTTTTGCCCTTTCTGATCAGGTGGATTGCTGTGGTTAAACTGTAGACATTTTACGGCTGCATTAGAGAGGTAAAGTTTTCAATTTCACTTTTTGCTGTGGTGTGTGGTTTTAACTGTAGAGCCGCTTTCCACCTCACCTGGTTCTTCTTGCAGGCAATGATGACACTATTCATCTTGTCCTCCATGGCCTGAATGTCCTGCTTGACAGAGCTCAGGTGGAGCTGGAAGCGGGAAAGCTGAGCTCGATGATTCTCCACTTCAGACTCCACCAGACTGGATGAAGGAGACACAGCACAACTCAACTTTAGAGGAACTGAATAAAACTCAAGTCCTCAAATGACAACAAACACACTTCTCAGACTCTAATCTGAGAGACTAAAGAGGAAACATTCGACACAAGCACATGGCAGCACATCTTTGGCCCAATGAATTTTGGTTATAGCTGTCCAATGGAAAAAGTAGACAACAAGAATATGTTGTCACAATCATAACTTCTACTGGATAAAATAATGAATAAAAACGGGGCAAATCAACCCATTGATCAAGATCACGAGTGCTGTTGAAAGGTAAGTACAGTAGTAAAAGTTAGTATTAAAATTTGGCGCATCATAGAAAATATTTGTACACTTGTATTGACTGAACTCAGGGGCCTCATACGAAAATAAAGGTTCACGCATGCCAGACTTCTCCTACAAAATTATTAATATTTGTGTATGTGACAACAGGCAACATAAAACATTAAAAATTAATTTGAGACCCAACAGCAGTCGGCAACAAAAGCCAATAGTAATAGCTATGGATATTCATAAAGATTACGAGGGGATACAAATCTTTACGCTTCCCCATAAAAACAGCCTGTATGACTGGATTTGCATACGTTTGTTTTTTATTTTGATATTGTTGTAATGCAATACATCCCAAAAGTAACAGTAGATCTGTTTCTATAGCGACACTAGAGGGTATGAGATTACAAAGGGATGTATGACACTCATTTTCATCTCTCAAATAGACAGGGAAACATGGGACTCAGAAAAACAGCTCTGTTCCCAGGTAGATTAATAGGGTCAAACCTACAACCTTAGTGCTATAAATAGACATAGTTCTCATTAAAACACAGCTCAGGATCATCATTACGAGGATTTATACTGCTCAAAGCTATGAGTTACAAGTACTATCAGTGGAACATTAGTCACACAGAGAGAATTAAAAATTAATTAAAAGAGCAAAATTGCAGCTGAGATCTGTAATACGTCAAAAACAGGTTTGATAATTGGACTTGCCGGATTTCTGCTTCTGGGTCTCCTCCCAGGTATTTGACATGCACTTCCCTCTCCGGAACATAGATGCGATTGGTGTAGATTTGGTCTCCCTCAGCAGTGAAGGCCTCTCGACAGTTACGAGGTGGTCTGCCCTGCTGCATCACTTTTCTGGCCATGACTTTGTCCTTGGGGCACACACACACACACACACACACACACACACACACACACACACACACACACACACACACACACACACACACACACACACACACACACACACACACACAAACTTAGGGAAAGCCTACACAACTGTGTGTCTTATTCAGATGCCTTTGACAGAATCTTTATAAATGCTCGACTCGCAGCACACGGACATTGCAAGAGTTATACTTCAAGAAAGTTCTTTTTTGCCCTCTCTCTCAGAATACACAAAGACACATGACTTACTTTGATGACCAAGATGCACTCAATCCCCCTCATATCAATGAGACAGTTAGTGATCACAGGGCTGGAGCAATTTAGCGTATCGAGCACAGATGGAAAGTCTGGGTGTTTCACTCCTCTGATATCAGAACACACAACACAACAATGAGAAATCATCAGTCCCATTATAGAAAAGTAAGTAATCATTTATTTATTTATTTATTTATATAGCACATTTTCTAGGCCACTCAAAGTGGTTTGCTACATTAACAGTCAATAAGTCCTAAGCAAGGCAATGATGTTATAGACCTCTAGAGGGCACTCTTACCTGCCCTGGACATTGTAAACCTTGTCAGAGAAGGGGGTGACAATGATTTGTGGCCGACTATGTCGGGGGAAGTGTGCAGCCATGAGTTCTTCTAAGACCTTTTCGTCTCTGAAGTTGTCACAGCAGAACGTCTTCATGAAGTTACGTAAGCAGTTTTCCACCGCAACGGCCAGACTGGGGTCTTTGAGGGTGATGCAGGACCCTTGTGAAATAATAAGCAACCAACACTTCCTCACTTTTGGTTAATGTTACGATATGCAACAGGTGCATTCATCTATCCACTACATAGAATACAACAGCAGATCTACTGTTGTATTCTAACAGAATCTATAACATATTAATTTGGGATAAAACTATATTTCTCAGTTACATTAAGCCATTTATTATCAACACTATGTGTTGGGATTGCCTACGGTAATAAATTGCGTAACACACTGCATAAGAGACAATAATTTGAAATACTGTAAATACTGTAACATTTCTGTGAATTGTGTCTCACCTATAGGCCCGAGAGGTTTGTGCGCGAATCGCCCCTGGGCATGTGCCTTGTTGATAGATTCTATTAACTCTGGCATTCTCTCGCCAAACATTCTGAGTCTGTTGGACCTGCTGGCCAGCAGCTGGTTCTTTCTCTTCAGTTTGGCTTCCAAGGCAACCTTGATATTCTTCTCCTCCATGCTGTGTACAGAAAACAAACAAACAAACAAACAAATACATATCACAGATAATTTAATAAGTTATGACTGTGTGTTTCATGACTGTGTGGTCTCTTTCTTTTCTCCTTCATGCTGTCAGAAAATGGCGGTGAGGATGATTTTGTGCCAGAAGGAGTCGTTTTCTTACGCCCTCATCCGCTATTGTACCTAACGCTGTCGTACTTATACCAACTGATAGCACTTGTCAACCCCAAAGAACAGATACAGGGGTATCGGCTGATTCATGAGTCTCAACATAATTAGGTACTCATTTACTACACCATATGAAGATGCTTGAAAAGTTCTGTTATCTAACCATTATATTGTCTATGTGAAAATGGTGAAAGTGCTCCAGGCTTGCGTGTGGCATTCACTATTTGCTTGTGGCATTTTACAAACAAATGTAATCACCTGAGCTTGTCATACTCCTCCCTCCCTTTGAAGAGCGCTTGTTGCTTATCCTTTATCTCCTGATTGAGGGCTGTCGACTGTGCTTCATGCTTTTCCAGCTGCTTCTTCAGTGCAGTCATCTTCTTCAGGCGTTTGATGCGTTCCACTTCTTGGTTCTGACTCTCACTGATCACAGAAATGAGACAGTCAACACACTTGAGACTATCAACATCAACACAAACACAACATGACATGTTTCCGAGCTAGTTTGTCATTTCTGAGAACTAACAAATTATCAGCCAAGATCAGGCTAAAAATGTACTGTAGCTTTTCCATCACAGCACTTTTTTTCAGATTAAACCAGAAAACCTCAAAACCTGCCCAACATGTAGCTTTCTGACAGGGTTACTTACTTTTGTCTGATTTTGTGTATTCTTTCTGAGAGAAGGCACTGGTCTTTTACCAACTGCTTGAGTTTATTTTCTGCCCGGAAATACACAACCTAGAAAATACATATTTCTCACATTAGAGTTTAGAAGCTTAAAAAAACAACACAACACTGTTGATTCCTATACTTTGAGTGTGCACTCAAAGTCTTGTGTCTGAATTCTGAACTTCCATCCTAAAGTTTTTTTTTTATCCACCCGCATTTTGTATTGTATTGTATTGTATGCACCCCATTGGATTGTATGGGTCTTTAGAGTGTTATGTGTTGTGTTATGTGTTCATAATATACCAACGGACTCCCCTACCAGGCTAAATGTGAAATCATTCTTTTATAGTGCTAGGGTATTATGATATTGAGCAATGATAGTGAATTGTGTATAATGTTGTGTTTGTGCCTTGGGGTTGTTGTTTTTGTATGTACAAAAAACTTTAATAAATAAATGTTTAAAAAAAAAAAAAAAAGTGAAATCATTCTAATCCAAGTGTGGATTATGTACAGTAGTAGTTCTGCTCACCTCTTGACCTTTCTGTTCTTTACTTTTAGCCTTTAGCTCTTCCTTCAGCTTGTGGCTCTCTTTAGTGTAAGACTGTTCTTCGTCACGTACCTTCTCCAGCCTCTTTTGGACATCACTGACCTTCTTCATAGCTTGGGTGACTTTGGACTGGAGAGAGTGAGAAAGAGGCAATATAGTAATTTCCCACATATAAGCAGCATTGTGCTTATACACATATGCAACCAGTCTTACTAAACATTATTAATTGGATCAGAATCAAATCATTAGTGACTTTAAAAGAAAAAAAGGATGCATTGTCGATCAAGAGATTTGTCAGAATAAAAGAGCCTTTGTTAGAATTTAGAAAAATGGGAAAACTTCATCTGATATGTTAGCTAGAAGACAAGCCTGTATAATTATATGCTTGTTTACAATATTTTATATAATGCTTGTTTAATTCCTTTAATGCTATTATTGCGATAAGCAATACATTCATCAGTATTTTCACTTAATGATTGACTTTTTCATTTGCTTTTCATAAGTTGCCAAAGTGTCTGCCATACAATAAACATAATATACGACATACTGCACAGCAACAGAAAATGGCATTCAGCGATACAAGCCACAACTCCTGGTTTGCAATGGCCCAAACGGATATGTAAATCACTAAAGCAGTTGTAATCATAGTGCATAGTGCTCTTCAAAGAACCCTTTGTGTAGCCATTTCACCGTCACCATCATATGCAAAAAAGGCACACTTACCTGGCACAGCAGAAGCTTGTCCTCAAACTTGCCATCGCTCTCCTCTTTTTCGATCTGTTCTTTCAGCTGTTCAATCTGCCACTCTTTTTCTCTCACCTAAACAGCAACAGAGCAAAAAGGTGGTTGTTATTTTGGAGAAGTTGCTCTGTGATGCCAAGTGTTAAAGATATTTTTGTAAACACACCAGACACCAGGCCATCTTCCTCTGGAGCCCCTCCAGGGTCTTCTTCATTTCGTCGAGGGATGCCAAACTCTCGTACCTCTCTTTCTTGTGCATATAGTCTTGCCTAAGGTCTTTCAGAGACTAGAGAATAAAGAAAAAACATAACAAAATGATGCAGAATAACACAAATTTGTATGTTCAGACCAAAGGTGATACAGGCTGCAAGAATAATGGAAGTAATTCACTTTGAATGGACACAACCAACTAAAGCAACTAAGGCTACAAAATTGTTGCGTGGTAAACTGGACCAACTAGAGCAACAATTAAAAAAAAAAAAAATAGCTCAACTGTATGCAAATTAGCTGTGACACAATTCAGCACTAAATGAAATGTCAATGTAGCCTAGAACTCAAGACATACTCTAGTGGTAGCAAATTGAATTTGCTCAGCGAGTACGTCTAGCTAGCTAGTATAGGTTGTACTCAAACACCGGCGGTGTCTATGCTGTCTATTCAATCACAATGCTCTAGGTTGTATTCAGACATCGTGGTGTTTAGCCAGTCACAACATTCTATCTGGGCAGGGAGTCATTGGATGGGCTTAGCGTTGTTTGAAAACACTCGTTTTCGAGTCTATCACTCGTAGTCAGACTATACATTTTATGTGATAATCTGGCTTTTCAGGCTAAAGTCAATGGCCATGTCATGAGAGACTAGAGTGACATGAGCGAAAGGAGTTGGGTAAAGGCATAGTGTTTTGGGATCCTTTGGCAACTTCAAGATTGTTCACTTGCGGTCTGAGCATACAGTGTCAGAGACTGAGAGTCAGTGTGTGTGAGAGAGAGAGAGAGAAACACAAACACCATCTCCTACCTCCTCCTGTCGCTCCACCTGGTCCCGTGTCACATCCTCTGTCTGCTTGATATGTATATAATCTCTCCTCATCTGCTCCAGCAGTGTTGCCTTCATGAAGAACTTTAGAGGGAACAACAGGAACATTTGAGCTTCTACTGTCTACGCTAAAGACAAGTAAAACTTCAAACTTGAAAAGATCATCACCTTGTACTTATCCGATTCACTTTTTGAGTGGAGGAACTGTTTACTCATCTCTTGGTTCAGGATTGAGACTGGATTATCCACCTGAAAAAAGGAGGATTAGATTAATAATGGGATGTGATGATCACATAATCTATGCCGAGGAAAACAAGACACCATGCCATACCTGGATGTTAAAGTGATCTAAAATAGACATCAGCTCCTCCTTTTTGTTCGAGACAATTTGTCCTAAAAACACAGACAGACAAACATTATGTGACAGACCTTTAACATTTTGCTTTGGCATTACATGTTAAAATCTTTAACAGAATGAACCAAACATCTTCACTTACCAGATTTACTTTTAATCTTACACAGCCTGCACCCATCGTTGGTAATGCGCTGTTCGATAACAATGCAGTCTCCATATACATCTCCCTTATATGCATCTGACCCTCTGTTGCGTAGTTTCACCGTAACATCTGCATGGCTGTACATGAGAACACCAGTACAGTTAGCATATAGATATAAAGGACAACAATAATGACCTTAATAACAGCAGGAAATTACCTCAGGTTTCGACTCTACTCTACAGAGAACCCTGGGCTGATGCTAGCCTGACATAGCCCGCCCATAATACGGATGTTCATCCATTTATGGTCTGGGGACGGTCTTCTGGGGCGGGATTACATTGGTAGAGAGACAACCGGCCAATAAGCAAAGCTGATTAGACGAGCTGTCCAATCGTTTCAAACCAGAACTGAATACCCCCAATCACCCGCGCCCTATAATCGCGTCAGGTTAAAGAACCTTCAGACAAGGAATACGGATGAACAGCAGTATTATGGGCGGGCTATGTCTGGCTAGGCTGATGCTACCTTACACTCAAAAGAAAATGTCAAGAACCCTTACTGCACTATACAGATGGCAATGTCTAGTGCATAATTGTTTTCACCAGATAACAAACATACTGAAATCATTTTCATAATCAGACTGCTAGATAACAAGCTGGAAGAAATAATGCAGATATGTGAGAGCTGACACAGATGGTACTAACCCCTCTCCGTTTTTAACAAATCCTTTCAGTGAAACTCCCCGGTTTGTCATGGTGGCCTTTCCTCCAAGGCCCACGATTAGGGCCGTGAGGATGGCACTTTTCCCACCTAAAACACCAAGGGTAGGATCAGATGATGGCCAAATGTTCATGGCTTAAGTATTGGTGGTCATATTCAAACTTGTTTTAAAAGATGTGTTAAATAATACTCTAAACACTTACTGCCATTATTTCCAACGATAAAATTTACGTTTGACCCGAACTGGAATGGCCCAAGGTTTTGATGACACATGAAGTTTCTCAGTGTAATACTCTCAATGACACCAATATCTCCCAAACTCTGCAATAAAGGATAAGAAATCAGAGACAAGACAAAGACAAGACAAGAGTTCCTTGAACTCTTTCTCACACTCCAAAAGTACAGTATGTGTATGCAGGACAGGTGTACCGAAGTGGAGAATGGATGATCCTCCAGACTTTCTCCATCCTCAAAATCTTCATCCTGTGCTGAGGACCTCTCTGTTAACCTTAAACTTTTGCTGGCCTTTGCTTCAATCTGTGTTTTTGACTTTCTTTTATTCATGGTCATGCACAAAAATGTGCAATCTGGGAAGGATCCAACACAAAATGAACAATTGCCATATAATACTGTTATTTCATAGCCATGCATCATATTTACAATAAAACATAACAATAAAACCTGATGGTGGTTAGACTGACTTTGATTGTAAGACAACGAATGGGAGTTAACAGGTCTACTCTGACAGGGACAGCAAAAACACACACCTCTAAAATCTAACATGAAATGTTTGACTCAATGGATTTGATATTTAAGATGCATTCACAGACACACAAGAAGCATTGACTTGTCTAACACACAAAGACTTGAAAATCCACAGCCTTCCTATCGATATTTATTTCTGTCTATCGCAGGATATGCACAACAATGACAGACATTTCAATCAAAAATCTTTAACATTTAAGTGTTGATGCTAACTAAACCGTGTGAAATCAATACATTGTTGAGTATATTCATCACACATGGAGCTCTGATCAAATAAGCTTGCAAATGCAAACACAAGACATGCGTGTACCTAACTAGTTTCGACATCGCGTGCCCAGAAATTTTCTACAGGTGAATAAACAATAGAGTGGCTACAAAGTTACACAGCGCAGGTTACGTGCTCATTACTATGTATCCATCCGTGCAAAGCAGGGCTAACTTATACTGTAAAGATACAATGTTAGCACTTGTTGAAATCCCATAAATGTATTAAACCTATCGTTTGACTGTCTAGTCTGCATGACCGGTTCGAAGGTTAGCGAGAAGGGACATACGTCGCGACAGTTTAACATTAACGTTAGGCCATGATCAAAATATTTGTGCTTAGCCTACAGAGCTTATGCCTATCACTATTGTCGCTGTAAAGTACAAGGTGTTGTGGCACATTCCACCAAACTCATGTCTCTGTTAAAAAAAACACTTCATCGATTTAAAAAGAAAGTGAAAAAATATGTTGTCTTACCGCACAAAGTAAACTACGCTGGATATTTTAGCACTTCCGGGTTAAACATCGACAACAGAGGTGGGCGTGTTTGTAACAGACATTCGAGTTGGATAGCCTGTCTGACTTGAACCACTGGCCCTGGATCAGTGAGATTCTCTGATTCTGGCAATCAGCCACTTCATTCATGTTTTGTGCCGTTTACAATTCTGTTTGACTTATTTGATAAGGACTACATAAACTAAATCGAATTCACGTCAGCAAAATGATCTGAAAAATAAAATAGCCTAGGTCTTATCAAAATGTTTTAAGACTTACTTATATCCACATTCCCTACACTTAATGCCATAATTGATAAACACATGATGTAGTAGGCTATTCTATGTGCGGTATGGCAGCTCTCTTGAGAATGTCACCAGCATTTTGTGATAATCAACTAAGTGCCCAATAGTAACCTAATAGCCTAAAACACGTCCACAAGTTAATCTAGATTGCTGACCTTGCTTGCCACAAGACAACTAGGCCTAGGCCTGACATCACGCTGGAACATGACACAGTCTGATTGGATAGCTTTAACGAATGACAAATTAAAACACTGGACCAAAACTTCACTCAAGTGTTTGATTGCCATGGAATCTTACCGACACGGCATGAGTTTTCTCGGAGGAAGAGGTAAGCCACGCTGTTTTTCTTTAATTCAGTCTTGCCAAAAGGAACAGGTTGACCACCATAAATTCTTAGGGTGGTAGCCTTCTTAACAGCTTTTTTTATGAGCACAGGTCGAATCTTTTGCGTGACATAAACTGGCCAGGGAACTTCAGGTTGCATAGCAGGTGGCCTAACCCTTCAAAGACACCTTAAGTAAAAACTGCTCAGCTTCTGTTTGGGAGATGTTGCCTAGTTTATTTCGGGTTAGTGTGAATAGGCTAGTCTGTTCCACAACTGTTCCTCGCTAATTGCACAAAGTTTGCTCAAGCTGAACAATAAGCAGAGGACAACTGAAATTAATTGTTCATTAGTTCTAAGACGAAATCGAACTAATATTTTTCCACCGGCTACCAGGCCTCATTTGTGCTTCCCTTTAGCATGTGCGGCTAGACTTTAAAAAGGATGTTGGATTTGACCCCATAAGGTGCCATGTGCTTGTTGACATACTGTAATTTAACGCAGATGATTACACTAAATTAACTAATCTACCTATTAGGGCTGTGTGCATTGAATGAGCTGTCTCAGTGAGTGGTTGCAACTATGGGAGGAACTTTCACCCTTTGAAGCTTTCAACTCTGACAAATAAGCACCTGATCAACCACAGTCATTCTGTAAATTAAGAGTTCAGATGCAAAACCTCTTAACTTTTAGATTTTAAAATAACTTTTAAGTATTCTACTATTCTCATTTCCAAAAATATTCAGCATTTTTGTCTTAGGTTGTTAACAACAGTACTGGTAGTACATTTATATACAGCATTCCTGCAACCTTAATTTACTGTCATTTCCTGTTCCAATTGCTTTACAGAAAATCCTGCAGATGAACAGTGGTTCAATGGCTACAGCAACAGGAATAATGGAACAGGCAGTTATTTCCGGCCTAAATATGACCTAACTCATGAACATTCAGAAACCCTCTGCACTAAAAGAAATGAAATGATTGGTCTTGAGGGCCTTGCCATTAGAGATATGGCACATGACCGCTATTCACCAAGACTTGACTCCGGATGTTCCACAGCCGAGGGGTCTGGGACTGAAGACTGGACCGAGGGGGACAGTTTGAGGAGTTGCGCCACAAGTAGTGACACTTATGAACACAACAATGACCACACCAATGCTGTTCTCAAAGAGCATTTGTTCACAATTGGAAGCTCGGCTCAAGTGATCGTATCGCACATTGAGGGGCCAGGCAAGTTTTGGTGTCAGCTGACGGAATTCATCCCCAGCCTGAAGAGGATGATGGAGAAGCTACAGAGTTACTATGTGCAAAGCAGACCTGTGTCGACTACTGGACCAGAATGTGTGGTTCTTCACCCTGACACTGGTGTGTGGCATAGAGGCCAAATTTTAAAGCAGCATCCGTTCCCAAATGTTGATGTGCATCTTGTTGATTATGGTCAAACCATCAGGGCCAAACGTCAAGACCTGCGGCCTTTAGATTCAACTTTTGCCAAGCTCAAATGTCAGGCGTTTCAGTGCCGACTGGTTGATGCAACATGTCCGTCAAAACTTCCCCCGTCAGAGTGGAGTGCGTCTGCTGTGGCAGAATTCTGCTGTTTTGTTCAGTCTCCTCCTGCGTCCTCTTTGAAATGCACAATATATGGAATATTGTATGACACAGAAGGTAAAGTGGTCAATCTGGTGGATCTTGTAGCATCATCTCTTACCTCTCTTAAATCCCAGAGTGCCTCAATTTCCATTTCTCTGAAAGACGCAAAACAGAGCTATGCCCCTGAAATGGCAGTGGGGTCGATGGAAAAGGTGTGGATAACGTGCGTGAAAGATGTACATAAATTCTATGGGCAACTGGTGAGACATGCTGGAGAGATTGAGAAACTCAATGAAAAAATAAGGCTTTTCTGTCGTTCGCAACAAGGGGGCCTCAAATGTTCCCTTCCCCCAGGTGCTCCATGTTTTGCAAAGTACAGTGATGGGCAGTGGTACAGAGGACGGGTCAAAATGACCCATCCTCTTGTCCTGGTGCATTTCCTAGACTATGGGGACATTGTGGCTGTACATAAACCTGAGATAATACCTGTTCCTGATGAGGCAAGTGAAATCATGTCCTTTCCTATCCAAGCCATAGAGTTCAATTTGTCTGACGTTCCTGTAAACACAAGCAGTGACGTGAACAGATGGTTTGACAAGAATGCCACTGGTCAGCACTTGACAGCCAAGATACTGGAAAAGTATCCTGATGGAAAATATACAGTGGAACTCTATGATGGTAAATTAAATGTGAACAAAGCAGTGAAGGAGAAGGCACTGGCAACAGGACGGGAAACTCACAAAGTACTGAACTTCCCAGCAGTGCCCAGTGCTTCTACTATTGGAAGAGGAAAGAAAATGTCAGTTATGGGAAATTATGCTGGGAAACAAGAGAATCCATCCATTCTGCATAGTAGTAAAAATGAAATGGCAGCATATACCAGTGTGCCTATCCCACCGATCCCTCCAAAGTCCGATAAGATGGTTTATAAGCCTATGGAGGATTTCGGCACCACTGAACCTTTGAGCTTGCCTGCGAGGAGAACAAATGGAGATACTTTAGTTAGCGCCACAACTAGTTCATACAAAGCCTTTCGTAATCTCCCAAAGACTGAAAAGCCCGTTTCATTTAAAGCCACCCATAGTTCTTCTGAGCCAACCTCTGCATCCATGCCAAAATTATGTGATCTCCCCAACCGACACATCACACCTGATGTGGAAATGGAAGTGTATGTAGCTCATGTAAACTCGCAATCCAGTTTCTTTGTCCAGTTGGCAGAGGATGAAGATAAAATACATTCTTTAGTCGAGAAATTTAATTCAGATGAAAACCAGCCATGCAACATGTCTGATGTAGATGTGAAGAACTTACAGGCGGGACACATTGTGGTAGCGATGTTTCCCGATGATTCCAGTTGGTATCGTGCCGTAATCAAGACGGTAAATGACTCTGGCTCCATCCTTGTTGAGTTCATTGACTTTGGAAATGAGGCAACAGTTGAATCTAATATGGTCAGAAGTTTGAACAGTTTTCTGGACACTCCCAGACTAAGTGTTCACTGTTGTCTCAATGCTAATGGAATGGCAGGCATCGCATCAGATGAGGAGAGGACCTCCAGACTGAAGGCCATGTCTGAAGGTGAGGTGAAGAAGGTGACTTGTATGTTTGTCAAGCAGCCTGGCAGTGTATGGGAGGTCTGCTTTGTAGATCCAGTAACAACACTTCAAACCTCCCAGGTAATCTTGGCAAGTACTCCTAATATGGATAAATGTAATGTATCTGAGACTAAACTGGCTGCCTCTACACCAGATGTCCCCTGCCCCCCTGAAGCTGGTCAACAGGTTTTTGTGAAGTTAACAGATCTCCCTAGTAGGCCCATCAAGCCAGGAGTTGTAACAGAAGTCTTTATATCGCATGTTAATTCTCAAGACAGTTTTTTTGTCCAGTTGGTGGAAGATGAAGACCAGATTTTCACTCTTGTGGAGGAGTTGAATGCAGACCAGCCAAGCAGTCCGTCAACTGATTTGAGACCTTTGGAAGAGGGACACCTCATTAGTGCCTTATATGCTGAAGATGAGTCCTGGTACCGTGCTGTTGTCAAGAGCGTAAATGATGATGACTCCCTCCTTGTGGAATTTATTGACTTTGGGAATGAAGCCAGTGTTCCGGTTAGTATGGTGAACAGTTTAAAGAAGAAATTTCTTGACCCACCAGCATTCAGTATTCATTGCTGTCTTGGTGATGTACATGGACTATTCAACAACACATCCAAGCAGGAAATTGCCTCCAAATTGAAGGAATATGGAATGGGAGAGGCAAAGAAAATTAACTGTGTTTTCATCAAAAAGTTGGGCAATGTTTGGGATGTCCGCCTGATTGATTCAGGTGCCACGGAACCAAGTCAGACGTCGGAAGATTCTGCCATGACTGTTCTATAATTGAAATGAGGTAATTTAAAAAAAAAAAAAAAAAAAAACTAATTAAAACTGAGACAATGACGATGACGCAGTGGTAATGATTTTATTGCACATGTTTATGTTGTTAATAAGTCTGTCTCTGTCTCTCATAGCATCACCATGTCTGAAACTGGAGGCCAGGCCAGGAGGGATCAGAATTCAGCGGCAACTGCTTTATTTGGTGCTTGAATTGTTTGATTGCATGACTAGAACATGGTATCAAGTTGTGATTTAATCTTTTAATATGCATGCATGTATAAATATAGGCTAAACCAGACATTTTAAAGCAAGTGTTGCTGCTGATATTGTTGTTTTTTGAAATGTTAATAATAAAACCTCAATAATAAAATATGATATAATCAGCATAATGCGAGTCTTCATACTGGAATTATTGTTCAAAATCCAAAAGGTCATTGCGGGGTCGTCTAATTTTCGCCGGTGTAGGCCACTTCATTGCACCGTCTGCAGGTGGCACTCGACTAAACCTTGGCTGGTGTAGCGCAACATAACCATGTCAAGGAATGCGAGTGTCTTCACAAACTGCACCGGCAATGTTTGCAAAAAAAGTCAACTTAAACGAGATTTACGTGAATGCCTACAACTAACCATCTTGTAATTTTTAAAAAGTGCATAGAGGCTACTCGGTATTTCACTGAACGAACGTCTCGGCCTCACAAGCTTCACAGCGGCTCAAGTCACAAACATTGTAACTAAGGAAGAGCAGCTGATTAGGTAACAGATCAGGTAAGCAAGCAAGTGGTCAGTATTCCTTACATTTTCTCTAATTCTGACGAGTTAAAACGCTTGGTGCCATATATTTTCATTTACACGGTTTGATTGGAGGAAAATCCTGCGGACACCAGTCTCGTTCAGAACTCCTTCCAATAATAAATGTCAAGGCTACATCTGCAACTAGCTACATAAAATCGAAAAGATACCTCAAACAGTGCCGAAAAGTTGCCCCTTTAAGTATGTCCCTTAAAGCTGAGGGACCGGTTTATTAATTGCATCTTTCTAAAGTAGTGCCATACTTCATCTAAATTATTGACCATATTCACTGAGTTTCATTATCAAGAACATTTGCTGCTTCTTTCAGTTAATTTAGTTCTTTATTTAGCTGCCTGAAAATTATGTCAGAACTACATCAGGCTGCAGCATCAGGAGACGCTGACCTTGTAGAGGAGATTCTAAGCCAGAACCAATATGATCCTAATCAGAGGGATATGGACTGGAACAATAAGACTCCCCTACACTGGGCTGCAGCTCGAGGTAAATCCTCTTAGGCCTATTGTTATTTTACCAATTCAAGTGCCCTTCCTGCATTTCAGTCACACTGATTATTTTTTTTATGAATACATGGCATGGGATTTGGTGATGTTGAATGCATGTTTGTTAAAGACCTCCATCATGATGGCTGCGTTCATTGAATTGCTGCACACCATTCTCTCATCACTTTGCTGTGTGTCTCAGGTCAGGCGGAGATGGTGCGGGTCCTGATTGAGCATGGCGCTCGGCCGTGCCTTCGCACAGGGAGTGGATGGACTGCTGCTCACTTTGCAGCAGAGGCAGGTCGACTTCAAGTGCTGCGGATACTCCATGTGTTTCATGCCCCGCTGGATAAGGAGGACTGCTGTGGGGACAAGCCAGTCCGAATCGCTGAGGTCTATGGCCATAAGGAGTGTGTGCAGTTCCTTAAGAGGTATGGTGTACTGATTGATTTTTTTTACATCTTATGTTAGTGACTTGATGTTATTAATTTCACCAAATATATCAACAATCAACAGTCATTCGTGTCAATTGGTTTACAAAACACCCATCCTGCCCTCCTTGGAGATTAATAATTTTTCCAAGCTGAAAGCTGGATGTACTCGTATAGTATATATCAATATTTACAGCATCTCCCAAAAGTAAGTACAGCCCTCACACATTCTTGTCCTCTGAAAAGAAGTCAACATACAGCCATTAACTCCTAACTCCTAAAAGCTGACAACAGTATTATCTTTGACAGAAGTGTAAATAATTTGTGTGACACTCTATCAGCAGGGGACCACATCATATCGGTTTATCAATCAGATCACAATGAAGCAAAATAAGACTGTCAGTGATGTAAGAAACCATGGAAGCCACCAGCAGAGACTTGACGTATAAACCTGAATAATCAGATTGATTGTTATTACCTCCACCAAGGAAGTTATGTTTTCGGTCGCGTTGGTTTGTTTGTCTGTCTGTTTGTCAGCAGGATAACTCGAAAAGTACTGCACGGATTTGGGTGAAATTTTCGGACAATGTGTATACTGGGACAAGCAAGAACTGATTTGATTTTGGTGGCGATCGATGATCCAGAACATGATCTGGAATTTATATTATGTCTGTGACCATATTGCCTTGGCGGAGGTCTGCACTCTCTGAGCGCCTTTCTAGTTGATGATAATATTGGTTGTTGCAGGGCAGAGGCAGAGCATCAGGAGTATCGGCGCTCGGCTGTGCTATCAGGACTGTCTCTGGATGACACAGATGAGGAATGGGAGGAGCAAAAGCAGGCCATTGTGCACCAAAGGATGGCAAAGAGGATCAAGACACACACATCACAGATAAAATCAAAGGTACTGTAGGACTCTGACTAGGCACATCAATTGAAAGTAATTTATTTACAGTATTTGATGCTTTCAAACAGAGTGAACAACATTGTTAATATCATCTTTTGTTAAATTAACAATCCATCAATTTCTCTTGTGTGGATGGATGGTATTTGTAATCCTTTACACATTGACCGAATCTTGAAATTTTTTTTTTTTTTTTTGTACTTTAACAGAGCAGATTAAAATACTTTTCATATCCACTATGTGCGTGCAACACATCATAGGACAAAATTGCAATATGATTGGAAATATGAACAATGTAAACTATCAACATCCACTCAAAACACACTATATGTTCATGTCAAGCATTAACATTAAACAGTCTCAACTGTACATCAGTGGAATATTTATACCCAACCTCCTTTAGGTGCCCTGTAGTGCTTTTCTTGTTAGGTCATAATACAAAAATGTATGAAAATGAATAACTCAAAATCATTTAAACATGTAAAGTTAGCATCAGCATTTTTTATGAGAGATAAGAATCGTTGTGGTTATAGTGATAACACAAACCTAGATTTATTTCTTTTTGAGAGAAGTGCTATTGGTGTTCTTTGAGGTGGAGAGGTCTCCTTTTGATGTTTTATAAACCTAGCAAAGTAAAAGAATTGAGTTAGGCTAACTTATTCTAGCTTCACCACAAGTATTTTTCAATCTCAAAATATTACTTTCACAGCCATTTATTTTACTTGAGACACTACATGGAAATATGCTGATTTATTTTATTTTTTTTTTACCTTTGAATTGCATCTGCAAATCTGATGAAGGGCCTCTCGGACCTGATCAACAGGACAATTAGAAAACAGATTAATGAGCACAATTATTTAGAGTACCATTCATTTCATTGCGTCATTTATTTGATGACACTTACCTTTTTTTCTCCCAGGCAAGCAGTAAGAAGAATGAATAACCCCTGAAATCAATGGACATGGTTGTTAAATCACAGACATGTATCACAGTAGGAATAACCTCTAACATCATTACTACAGCTTAAATTTGAAACCTTACCTGAAAAGCATTGCACACCGTAAAGGCATAGTTGACAATTTCAGATAAGGGTGTTACAGTGTAGTCAATTGCCAGAACAAAAAATCCAAAAATCCATGTCACTCCAAACACTGGAGTTAGGAATATCACTGCTTTCAGTATGCTTCTGATGACTTCTTTGTCATCTTGAGTACGGCTTTCAGACACAGATGGTGACAACAGCTTCACAATGACCACCATCATGGACAAGATGTTGATGCCAACAATGATGCCAACTGGCATCACAAAGGCGTAGAAAGAACCTTTAAAAAGACCCTCATACTTTAGCCAGCAGGTGGTGGGTAGATAGTAAGAGTCTGCTTCACCATTATCATACGCAATGACTGTCAAGACCACAATAATCAATGGGCAGACGTAGCCGACAGAGAAAGATACTCCCAAGTAGACCTTTTTCCTCAGTCGCTGAAATATGAAAATCAGTGAGTGGAGAAGCACTAAGCTCAAGCAGAGCATCCAGAAGAACATGGCCAGGAAGCAGTAGTGCTTCACAACCACAAGCCAACGACACCAATGGGAAGGAGTGGACTCTGGAAACGCTGTGGTCAAGAACGTGCTGTCTGCAAGCAGGAGGCACAAAGAGATGTTGACGACAGCCGTGTGGCGAAAATGGGCAATGCTGGATTTGACCACCGTGTTCCACACCATGAACTCTATCACAAGGCATATAATGAGAGAGACTATGGACACGATTAGGCCTGTCTTAGTCAGTTCGTCTATAAAAGGGAGGAGAACTGGATGTTTGGACATCAACACTGTGAATGCTGATCCTGTATAACCGTTTGATGATCTGGTAGTACCAGATCTGGTAGATCTGGTAGTATCACCACTCAGTTTACAGTAACAGTGGTTTGGGTGATCGACACCACCCCACCTACATCCCTCTCTGGACCACTTATTCTCTGTTGGGTCCCAGACTACACAGTGCAGTTGGTGGTTCTGGGTTCTATTGATGTGTTCAAATTCCAGTGTGACCTCTGACCTTTGACCTTGAACATTAACCTGTAGAACAATGGCACGGCTCTCCATAGTGTCATTGTCATTCTTAATTTCATGTGGCAAGTAATCCCCCAGGTTTTGGAATCCAGTGACGCTGGTATTTTGTGCACTCGTACTTTTGTCAAATTTCACTTTTGCGTTGAAAATCTCACAATCTGATGAACAAAGACTGAGTTTTACGTTGTTTATTTTTTTGTCTGATATGTCTTCCAAGTCATCACCACTAATGTCTGTTTGCTCTAGCAGTCTGTTTACGTTTAGCAGGTATGCAGCAGCTAAGGTATTGTTCCAGGAGCCCTCTAGTGTCTTATTTATTATGTTGCTTGCAGATGTCAGAAAATCCTAAAATGGATAAGGAATGGTATTATTCTTTTGGAATTTAAAGTATTGATTAATATCAACAATCAACATAGTAATACAACTATGTAAAAAAAACAAAAAAACAAAAAAACAGGGCCGTCACAATAGGACAGGCAAACCAAGCAATTGCCTGGGCCCCCAAGATCAACTGTATACCGTAATTTCCCGACTATTAGCCGCGGCTTATACATTGATTTTGCAAAATTTCTTCTGCTATGAGGTTAAAACAGGGGGCAGTTAACATGGTGCATTATGGTTTTGTTTTTAACTTGCATAAAATACTGTCCTGCGGCTTATACACAATGCGGCTTATATGCGGGAAATTACTGTAATTATTTTAGTAGTTTAGTTGGCAGTATTTTTCAATAAAATATGACTGTCTTAGACAACTGTAATTTCAACACAAGTAATTAATGAAAGATGCTTGAGGATTAGAATAATTTGGTTCATGTAGTAGGTGTTTATGGGAGGTGAAGGGCCCCCTTGTCCTATTTGCTTGGGGCCCCATAAGTACCTTGAAACGGCCCTGATTTTAACTATATGCACAGTATGTCAGAATTCTAAAACTGTTAAATCCATGATTAAAATAGGTTGAAACACAGTAAATACCATTATTGAAACAGACAACTTCAAAGTTGATTGGCTACCATTCCGGTATACAAATAAATATTCTCGCTACAGTATATACAAGTAAATATTCTTGCTGTGGAACTACTCTATGACCACTGTGTGACTGTGAAGAATCAGCTATGACAAGCCAGACTGTAAGATCAAAATGTATAGTTTGGCTATATGACCGATAGATCAGGCTTAATCTAAGGGATGGAGGCGGACGAAGTACTCAATTTCTGTACTCAAGTGAAACTATAGATACACCAGGACAAAAATTACTCCACTGCAAGTGAAAGTTGCCAATTCAAATGTTTACTTAAGTGAAAGTACAGAAGTACTTGCTTTTAAAAATACTTAAGTACAAAGTATTTCTATATTAATTTTTTATTTAATACCTATTTTGTCATTGATCTGGGTCCACAGACATAAGATGAAATTAAATGGAAGGCCATCTTGTTGGAAGGAAAAAGAGCATGAATTGTTTTACCAAATTTCTTTGCACTTTGTCCTATTGGTTGTTTTAGTGAGACAATTTTTCTGTAAAATCGTTCTGACCATTTGCAAGTTTCCTTGTCAATCAACACTTAAAAATCAAATTATTTCGGGGTCCTATCTGTTAGACTCGTAAACAATTAGGCTATGTGGTTTTGAAGCTCAAAAAAATCTCCTGTGCGTTTATTCCCATTTTAGTGATATTTAGTGATTTGTTTAACATGTAGGTCTAGTTTAACATGTAGGTCTAGATAATAAAAAAAAGAAATGTAAGGTGAACAGCACAAAGAATTTTCAGCATTATCTACCAGTGCCATCTAGCCTGGCGATGCCATCCTTCGTACCTCTAAACAATTTTATCTCCATACGTAGTCTGGCCCAAGCCCCCCTAGCTCCCTTTCCCTCGGTTGCTCTACGGTTTAGCCAATCAGCACTCAGTTTAGAGCGAAGTCTCCGAATTTTGTAGTCCTAGCATAGGAACGCATTTGTTATAGATCAGAACTTGCCAGAGATCTGTTTTACTGAACGCGGAAGTTGTAGGCGTGAGAGCCAGGTGAGAGAATACGTCATATCCAAACGGAAACCTATTTCAATTGCATTGGGCCAGACTGTATGACATAGTCAACAGTCGGCTTTCACCCAGGCTAAGTGCCATCATCAGTTTGTTAAGTTAAGACAACATAACAGTATGATATAATATAATTATAATGTCTCAATGTAACTAGTACTTCATGCCCAATTCCAAATGTAGTGGAGTCAAAAGTACAATATTTGTCTTCAAAATGTAGTGAAGTGAAAGTCACAAGTTTCCAAGTAAAAATATACTTAAGTGAAGTACAGATACTTTAAGTACAGTAATTGAGTACATTTACTTAAGTATTGTCCGCCTCTGGGATGGAATCAGCTGTTGTCTTTAAAACTGCCTCTCTCCCCAAGGATAGAGCGATGTGATTGGTCTGACTAAAAGTGGGAGAACAGATGAGGCCTTATGGCTTGTTTCTAGACGCACCAGCTTAGTAAAATATTTGCTAGCATTAGGGTACCCCTATAGATTTGTAGGCTATGGAACAATGTCTGTTGATAAAATTATTTACAATTTCAATTACTGTTTTATTACTGTACCAATCAAGATTTGGACACACCCTATAGTTCAATGGTTTCTTGGTAATTATTTTTAAATATTCTACATTGAGGATTAATGTGTAAATCATCTAAACTATGAAGAAATATATGTTGAATATTTTTGTAAACAATCTGTTGAGGACTTGTTGGCTGTTTTGCCTTCTTTCTGCAGTCCTACTCATCCCAACCCATCGCAATTGAGAGGTACGGTTGCGTCAGATGACATCATTCTTTCTCTTTGCTAAAAAGCCAGCCTGGAGGGTGTGGGCCATGTCCTGTTGTTGTAAAACAAATGATGGTCTCCAGAATCACCAAACTCAGTTGAGAACGGTTGAGATGTGTTGGAATGCGGAACCATATTAGTCTACCATGTACAACATTTTTAAATGAAGAAAAAAAACATTTAATTAGAATATTAAATATTGCAAAACTGAGGGGGATTAACAACAACCCCTCACCTCCGTGAGCATGGGCTACATGCTGGCCATACTGTATACATGGTTGCAATGAATGAATGGTTCAATAATTTATGAACTATTGCTTTTTTGAAATGAGGGGGTACAGATTAGCCTAGAAATCTAGATGTACCCTTGCGGCGGCAAATTAATTTGCTCAGCCTGTACGTCTAGTAGCAAGCCATAGGGAATTTTATTGGATGACGCCGTTGGCGACATCTAATCACAACGCTCTATGTGTTTAGGGCGGGCTTCACCGATCTCGTTTGTTCCTGCGATTGGCCATAGGCTATCCTGTTGCGTCCAGAAGTAGTTTGAAAGATAGCAGCTTTATTCAGCCCACGATTGACTTCGGTTTATGTCTCAATGCCAGACTATACATTTCAATGATATAGGATGGCCTGCCAGGCTAGGAACACAGTGGGAGGCTAAACATGGATGCACACAGTTCTGATCTGTTCTTTAGTTGTGATTCATGACTTACATATAATGCCTCTCTGTTCAGTTCTTGTGTCCTGTGGAGGGACACATTGTACATGGTTTGAAAGATGGTCACTGATGTGTCCAGGTTTGCTGTGGTATTCATTTGCTTTTGTGTTGATATCCTCATCTCCTTAAATAGTTCAGGTGCATATTTTTTGAAATCCCCAAGGCCTCTCAGGAGGTGCTGAAAAGAGAGATTTTTTTTTTAGTCTTCAAAGTGTACAGTATGATGCAAATGGTTTGTATGTGTGCTGTTCTTTCTTTTCTTTTCTTTCTTTTTTTTTGAGTAACCGTTTCAGTCAATCTGACTGACTAGGAATGACTAGGAACACATTTAATTTCTTCACCGAACAATTTACCAGTTGGCATGGAAACTTAAACGGTAAGCACTACTGTAAATCACACTTGTATCACCATATTCTGTGTATTACCATAGCTCGAGCTGAGATGTCGTCTAGGTCAGCGTTTACACATTTTGAAATCTCAGTGTCCCATTGGCCATCGTCCCTGCATTTCCTTGTCCTCTCCCCCCTGCGATTACCCTCACAGGGCAGTTTGGCTTCGTAACCTGCCTTTGCTATTGGCCAGTCTCCATCCTTCTTACATGTGGCAGAGTCCGCTGATTGGACCAAAAAAAAAAAAAAAAAAAATCTCAGTGAGCTAAAGACATATTGAGTTCTACCAGCCCAACTTTCAGATGCCAAATTTCTTAATTTTGGGATTTATTGTAATGAGGTGGGTGGGGCATACCTCCATGTCAAACCATACCATGCTATAAAATATCCTGAGGGTGTTTGCTTTCAGAAAATGTATGGAATATATGGTGAAATTATTTTCCCCTCCATGCTTCAGGCCAAACTGCACTAGTAGTGTAGATTTTCAATATCCACCCGAATCCCATTCATTTTTTTTTACTTTCCTCCACTATTTTTACATTTCCTCAACTAGGATTTCTTAGAACTTTAACTATGTTGTTCTGGACAACTCATAGAAATGATCCAAGTTGAAAAAAGTTCTCTTATAATTAGTCTGCTATATCACAAGCTTCTGAATGAACTTTTTACATTTTGTTTTCCTATACCCTGTTAAGGATTTATGGGCCTGACTTGCCTGTAATGACGGGAATGGTAAGGCTCTTGTCCTGAGATTGTCCCAGCATGTTTGTAAATTTACATGACACGTCAAGGTCTGAAGCGTTGCCACATTTTATGGTTTTGCGGATGGTGTATAGTATATTACCATGTTCATATTCTGTGAAAAAAGATAACATGGTTATTGACCTCATCTGTGATTGTGTAGTATGGCCAGAGAAGGTAAAAGCAGGCATTATTCAATAGCCTTTTGTATGGCTGCATGAATAGGCTATAATAATGATGTAACATATTAGATTAGTAAAAGAAAATGACTAATTTTTAATGTACATTTACATCCCCTTTCAATGGTGACAAAGTGGACAGAACTATAGTCGCCCCTTCAAAATATAATAATAATAATAATAATAATAATCTTTATTTGTATAGAACTTTTCAAAAGCAAGTTACAAAGTGCTGAACAATATCACTTAGCGTAGCCTATCACTTAAACCAAAACTATAGAAAAGGGTAAATAAACTTAGCACTAAAATTTGACTTAAAACTTAACACTTAACACACTAAACTTAGTCTACCATTTAAGCAGGAAAGACTTTCCTATAAAAGTGTGTTTTAAGGAGGGACTTAAAAGAGGATAGGGATTTAGCTAATCTAATGTCATCTAATGTCACCAGGCAAATCGTTCCATAGCCTAGGTGCCCTGACACTGAAAGCCTTATCTCCTTTAGTTTTTAGGTTGACCTTAGGAATCTCCAAAAAACCACAACCAGAAGATCTTAGAGTGCGCGGAGGTGTATATGGTACCAGTAAATCAGCTATGTATTTGGGAGACAGGCCATGAAGAGCTTTAAAAGTAATCAAGAGAATCTTATAGTCAATTCTAAAGCTTACTGGGAGCCAGTGCAATGAGGCTAAAACAGGAGTGATGTGGTCACAACTCGTACTCTTAGTAAGAAGCCTGGCAGCTGAATTCTGCACAATTTGAAGTCACTTAATACATTTTTGGTCAAAACAAGAAAAGAGACCATTGCAGTGATCAAGGCATGAGGAGATCAAAGCATGTACAATGGTCTCTGTGTCTGTAAGAGTTAAGATGGAACTAATCTTTGAAATATTTCTGATGTGATAAAACAAGATTGTATCAGCTTTGTGATGTGACGCTCAAAGCCTAGATTACTGTCAAACCAAACACCAAGGTATTTTGCAACAGGTTTTACGCAGTCTAGAAACGGAAAAGGACCTAGAGAAGGGGTAATTTGTTTTGTCATGTGTTTTGATCCAATGGAGTTCAGCTGAAGGAAGTTATTAGACATCCAGTTTTTTTTATGTCAAATATGTACTTACTTTTGCTTTCTGGGACATAGTCGTCATCTGTCCATGAAATGTTGTAATTCTCTGTTGAATTTTTTATGGCACATGTCACCAATACATTCAGTTCTTCTTCACTCGGTTTCTTCTTGTTGCAGTTTGGAAATTGAGGGTAACTGTGTATGTTTATTTCAGGCAAAAGGGCTACGTCTAAAAAGGCCTGAGCTTGGTGCTTCACTTTACCTTCTTGAAATTCACATGTGTATGTACCTGAAAAATGGACATCATTAACGTAAAATTAACAATAACTTCAACCACAATCAAATCAAACCACAGAAGAACAGATTTTACTTCTTCTAATTTGAGATTGGTAGAACTGATGCACAAATATTTTGGGGAATATTTAATATGATGCTGCTTGATGATAAAGGAAACAATCATATTTTCAGTGGGATGTGGTCTTGGTTCTTAAACATACTGATCTTGTAGCATTTCAGTTTGGCCAATTTTGTGTAATCTCCAACTTCCATGAGGCGGGATTTAACAGACATCAGGTTGCATGCCTCTGCATTACAACCAGGCTAATCAGGCCAAGGGTGCCGAGAAAATGGAGTGGGATACATCATAATTTGAAGCAAAACACACGTTAAAGGAATGCACCGGAGTGAATTCAAGCATAGCCCTGCTGCACGAGCCTTCCAACAGCAATCTATTTCGCATGAAATGAAAGAATTTCGAACAGCATAGACCTAACGTGAAACACTTAACATTGAGTTACTTTCGGTTTCCAATAGTCCAACTAGCGCATTTAGCAAGCTCTTTCAACAGGGCTATGCTTGAATTCACTCCGGTACATTCCTTTAAGCCTGTCTCCATCGTGTTGGGGATAACAATCATTTGTTTTGATAGGTTCCCTATCTCAGACAAATGGGAAGATTAGGAGTGAGGCCAGACTGAGAGCATAACAGATAAGTTTGTGTGAGATCCAGGCTAGAGGGGTGTCACTGATCATGTTCCAAGCCACAGCCACATGAGGGGGAAAAAAAAACTAAAAACATACAGTAGCCTACCTCTCCACGCATGTGATGTATTATTAAGAAAGGCACTGCTAATGGTATTAACATCGCTCAATGTCACTTCAGTCCCATCATGGATTTCATCCGTAATTCCAATTTCATCATAGTTTTCTCTCAGCAAGTACCATTTAGCATTCCCTATGTTAAGATTTGTTTCACAGGTTATGTTTGTTGATACATGAGATTTCACTCTTTCTGTTGGTGCTGTTATTTTGACAAAACCTATAAGAGATTGAAAAGGTAAGGGGTGATGGAGGATAGAAACAAGTTATAACTCCATAATCCCATTTTGTTAGTAATCAATGTGCTTATTGGTTAGAGTGAGTGACCATAAATACCTGTTGTAACAAGTTCGGCATTGCCTTCGAAGATTTCCTCTAAAGTGTTGGTTATGTTATTAATCTTGTCCAGTCCTTCATTGGTAGGCCTATCAAAAATCATTTGGAATTCCACTTTGACGGAGCCTTTACTGGTAATATAAAATATAAAATTGTTAGTTCCATGTTCTTTAAACCAAGACATAAATAAAATCTTAACTTATTAGGTGGTATGTATTTACCTGAATCGTTCAATAGACAGTGACTCAAACCATTTCAGTTGACTGTAATACTTTGAAAACTGAAAGAAATAATTGATTTGCAAAACTATTATAAGACTGAAGTTATAGCCATATTATGCATAAGTGGATTTGCTTACTGATCATAAATGAAGAGGAGATAAGAATAAATGGATCCGTTTTCATACATGTTGGACCATGTATGCACGGGCCCATGCATGGTGTGGCTATTACCACTAGATGGTAGTCATCCATTTAAGATGCCATCAATTTAGCTTCAACAACATTTCAATAAGACATTTAGTATGGATGCAATTTTTGCATAAAGCAGTTAAGATAATGGCCTAATATTTAGAAGAAACAATGCATATTGGAGCAGAGTGTCATTATGTTCTATAATAGGTCTGACAAGCTTGATCAGCAACCTTTTAAACAATCACACATCTGCAACTGTAGCAACTTGTCCCAACAGTGTAAAGTGACCAAGAGCATACTTTTCTTAAATGTTACATGATGATATTCTTTAAAGTATCATTTCAGCAGCCAAAAAAGGACATTTGACAATTTGATGTAGAAATAATAATGGTGCTGAGAGTACAGTGATTTGTTCCATAACCATGAGTACCATTTTTACTAGGGGGTGTAACCATTTCAAAATGAACTTCAGAGTAAATCAATTCACAAAAAAATGAAAAGCGCTCAGAGAGTGCAGACCTCCTCCAAGGCAATGTGGTCACAAACACAATATACATTCTAGATCATGTTGTGGATCACTGATTGCCAGCCAAAATTTAATCAGCTTGTCCCAATATACAGTACACATTGTCTGAAAATGTAATCCAAATCCGTGCAGTACTTTTCAAGTTATCCTGCTGACAGACAGACAGACAGACAGACAAACCAATGAGACGGAAAACATAACTTCCTTGGTGGAGTAAAAAATGGCCATACTGTACCTTTGCAGTCAGCTCTTCGCTCAGCTCCCTGTATTTTGTAGATTGTTTGTTTGTGAGGTCGTTACTGTACTGCATTTTTTTCATGATAATTGATCCATTGACAGACACTGGGATGATTACAAGGGGAGACAATATGTGATAATGTATGTAGCCTATCACATACAGTACCAGTCAAAAGTCTAATTCAATCGCAATTATTTTTCTAAATTTACCTCATAGAATAATGCATAAGTTATCCAAACTATGAAGAAATATGTATGGAATATTTTAGTAGGCCTAACAAAAATATTTTTCATTATTCAGAAAAGTCACATTTGACTTTATGGCAGCTTTACTATCCTGGCATTCTTTGGACTCTCAGTCAGCTTCATGGCAGAGGCACCTGGAATTGTTTCCCAAGCAGAGTTGTATAAAGTACTGGGGTAGAGGAGTGGAGTAGAAGTAAAAATACTATATCAAAAAAAGTGACGAGTAGAAGTTGAAGTGTTCGCTAAACACCATACTTTAGTGGAAGTACTGAAGTACTCAAATAGTTTTGTATTTAAGTATGGCAAGTGGAAGTATTTAAAAAAATTACTACTCAAGTACTGAAAGTAAAAGTAGAAGTACTATGTACAGTATATGCCTCAGACGGATCCTAAGAGTATATTGGCCAAATACCATCAACAACCTGGAGCTGTGGCACCAAACAGTTGTCGAAACATAATCCTGCCATGGAGTAAATAAAGACAAAAAAAGGATTTTAAGTGTGCAGACTCGTCAATCCAAAATCAATCAGTGTTTGTCTTGCGCCTTTTTGGGATGTGAACGATCTTCAACCTCAACTCAACACCTCTGGTACCTCCTTCAAGACATGGAAAATGGTGGTGGTGCCATGAAGCTGACTGAGACGGAATGTTAGGAGTGTGCAAAGCTGTCATTAGTTAGGCCTAATAACTTTGAATAATTGAAAACATATCTGCTTTGTTTAACAGATTTTTGTTTTCCAAAACAGTCCATAAATATTTTTTCATAGTTTGGATGACTGATTTGTTTTCTATATTGTAGTAGATTAATGCATAACTTTGACTGGTACTGTATAACAACAGAACCACATGTTTCCCAGTAAGTTTCAGAATGACTGTTGACCATTATAGCAAATGTGAGAGACCAAAATTAAGAGAATCACATCACAGATGCAAAATAAAAGAAAACAAAAACAATTCACCTCTTCCTTTAGGAGTACACACCGCATCCTCTTCCTCCCTAAAGTCATCTCCACATTTACATTTGGCTTCTTTCGCACAATCTACAGTATAGGCAGCACAAGCCATTTTAAGAGATACATTTGAATAGCTAATATGCTAACACGGTAACAGTAAAATGGTAACATGTAGATTTTTATTTTAAATGTTATTTTTTTTTTAAGTCAATGTAAATTACCTTTTGCAATTTTAATTTCTGAAATCTCATCTTTAGATGTAGTTACTCTCTGAAATTCATTTAGTATTTCAGTGAAATTGTGAAAAGCTCCTTCCTCAATGCTGAGTTCAGCATTCAGTGCTTGATAGTAGGTAGAACTTTCTGTGAGGTCAAAAGAAATTTACCAGTCCATATCCATTGGTATCCCAACTTACTTGAGTGAAATGTGATTGCACCCTTAACCCACATTACATAAAAATCGATTTAAATTGGTCTTACCTGTAGTGGTAATCTGAGCAGAATAGATTGATGATAAATTAATATATTAGTTCACAAAGCAATGGATTGCAGTGACAGTTGTACAGTATGGTTAGTGTTTTTTGAGTCAGAAAAACAATGTGATCTAATATACATATATAGCTTTTCATATTTGTTGTAGGCCTTATTGTTTACAGGCAGCCTGTTCTACTTACATGTGCATTAAAAAGAAGGATGGAAGGCAGGCTTATCAAAAGTAACAGCTCCATGTATATTTCTTTAACGTTTTTAAACTGATGATCCAAGCAAAAACATTTGGGGTTGAAATCAATCCAGTGTTTTGCTTAAAAAACAGCAAAAAACCCTTTGAAGCAGGAACATCATCAATGAGTGATTAGAACCAGAAAATCCATCACCTGTAGCCTACTGACGGTCTCTTCTGAACTGATCCTTTGTATACAAGTATGGACAGTTCATGTGAGTTTATCAGAACTATGCAAATAAGAAGCCAAACAGTTGCAAGGAATTTACCTCTCATCATTTGCATTTAAAGAAGACAAATGCATCTTTCTTGTGGAATTAATTTAGATTTGACTATCAGATGTAATTTTTAACTTAATCAGAAATATTTCATTGTTTTGTTTGCCCCAGCACTAAACAGACAGAAAAGTTTGTTGGAGTCTGTCTGACAGACATGCAGTTTAGAGGTCCATAAGGCAAGGCTTGTTGGCTATGCCTGTGCCTATCTTTTGCAATACTGGTGAAATAAGCCAGAGACACATAGCACAGCACATTGGCTTTTAAAAAATATTTTTAGTGCTTGACAAATGGTTTCTTTTGGTTATGCCTCGCAGCCTTGCAAGAATCTTTCTTTGGCTCTTTTTTTTTTGTCTGCTTGACAACTCTACCCACCTATTGCCTAGGAACTAGCTAATTTAAAGGGCAACTTCAGTCATTTTCAACAAGACCTCTATTGCTCAAGCTACTTGAGATTAGCCAATACTGAAGACGCAACACATTTTGGTCCAACCATATAGGTTTCCTTGAACAGAGAATAATCACAACTAGCACAATGGGGCAGAATTTTGAACTGTATTTTTAACATCTTAACATACTCCAAATGTCACCACAAAAAACTATGAAGTATCAACAGACACCTCTGTATTGTGTATGACTGCAAATGGCTGAAAAAGTGTTAAAACTCTGTGTTTATGCAAGCAGCCAGATTATTGTTTGTTTACAAAACGGTTTTGTAAACACTGCATAAAAACACTATTTTAACCACTTTGTCAGACATTTGCAATCATAAATACTACAGTGGTGTGTTGTAATGTGTCTGATGATGATACATAGCTTTTGGGGTGATATTTGGAGCCTGTTTAGATTGGGGGGGGGGGGGCAAAGGGAGAATCGGTCATTTTAGTGTCTAGTAATGACGTCACCAACGCAATACCGTTTCAGAAACACCCCCTTCTGATTTTTTCATAAATCGCACCCTGGTCCTACAGACTGCAGTTCACAGTTTTTAAATTAGTTCAATGAAAACTTTCCTTGGAATTACAAGTAACATAAATGCCCTGTCAAGGGCTATGTTTAAAGGAATTAGACAAGACTATCTCTCTCAGTCGTGTAATATGCTTGTTGCCTGGTTGTGGTTGTAGGCATAGGCTACATTCGCTTCCAAGAACCGTTTTCGCTATAGTTTAATGTAAGTGGGCCTACTGTTCATTCTCCTGACATTAAATCAACTAGCCTGACAAGCCAGGTTGATCAATAGGATTGTAGTAGTATTTTCTGCATTCTGTAATATATCTCTTTACCTAATGATTAACCTTGATTTAGATTAGGTCCTAATATCATTGGTGCGAGTGGTAAACTGCCACAGCTCCCAAATCAATAAAGGAAATGGCCATATCATCCCTCCTCCTTACCAACAGAAAAAAGTATTTGATCTTTAATTTGCCAGTGGTTTGTTTGTGTTATGATGCTATCTCACTTTTTATGTTTTTTTTCACGATTTTTTAAAATAACAATTAGGGAAGATTATGCCTGTATTGGATTGGCTGAATAAGTGTTGTATGAAATTCTTACATTTGGTAAGTAAGTATGATTTATGTTTTAAGAATTATTGTGTCCAAGAATCTCTTCTTTCTGGATGACGTTCTTGCCAAATGCCTGGTGCAAATCTGAACATTAATGGAGGCATCATTTGACCCTAGACAACACACCACTGCTGATGCCATTTCTTTAGTAAAGGTGCTAAAAAAGTAAAAAATATCACCGCTCATTTGTTGAGGTGCTGGATTAACAAGTAACTCAATAAAAAGAAAAGAAAAATTACCTTCTTCAGGCAGAGTAAGTGGTGTTTTACTGTGCCTGAAGAAGGTCATGTGACCGAAAGCTTGCACATAGAGTAAAAACTTGTTTGCAAAGACTTGAGTGCATGTGCGGATTTTTCTTTTCTTTTTATTTAGTAAAGGTGCTGCCATTGATCTGGTTTGTTCTCTTCGGTTTTAAGATTACCAGAGAGCCTATGGATGTAGGCTTTGCCTCAGTTAGCACATTATGTCTTTTCACAGTGGGGTAAATCAAAAACTCACTCGCTGTGGGATTTCTACAAAGCTCAAAAACAACAGCAAGATTTTGCTGCAAAACAGCTTCATGATCTGCACAACAAAGTGGCATCAATGATTCGCTCTGCCTGCTTAAAGGTATGTTGATTTTTTTTTTTTTTTCCTTTTTCATTCAGGTGAAGGTACTTTACACTGTACCACACTTTTTTTTTCCTACTTTGAGTATGCAGTGTGTGTATTTTACCACCTGAGTCTATTGTACTTGATCTCTCCAGACAGCCGAGCTGCAGGGTGCAGCCGTGGGACCCAGAAGATGGCCTGCGCCCCATGTATGCCCAGTTAGCAGAGTGGAGGGCCCTGCTGGGCCAGTTTGGACGGTATCTTTCCATGGTGGACTACATGTTTGAGGATGCACTGAGCAGCTTGTTGAAAGCTGCCGTCTTTTGGAATTCCTACCGCAATCCATGGGTCATTGGCATGACAAACCGGACACCAGGCACAAGTGAGGGGCTATGTTAGAGCTAATCAAATTCATGGCAGTACACACTGTTTGAGATCGAGTCCTGTCGTTTCTGTGTTTCAGTGGAAATTTCCTACTTGTACAGTACAGTAACATTTCAAATGCTGCAGGAATAGATCAAATCTATAGGTGCGTTTGTAAATTGCCACTCTGAGCACTCCGAGTCAGTCTAACTGAAAACAGTAGTAGATAAAGTTTTAAGGAAATTGACCCTAAAGGCTAGGTCCCTCAGATGTTTGAGAACATGAGTTGGCCTGATTTAAAATATTTTGTATGATACTCAATTGCAGCATTTTTGAGGACCCTGAACAGGACCAATCTATTGTTTTTCCTTTGCAGGTTAGCTCCCAAGAAACTGGCAAAAATGACTCCCCTAGCCCCTCTCTGAATGACTTCATGATGAAAATAAGAAAAGTACTGGACGGTCTCCGCTCTGTCATTGGTAAACAATTTCCAACCAAAAGTATTCCGAACTTAAATCACTTTAGCTGGGACATCAGAATGGACCTGGCTTGAAATGGCAGTCATATCTTTCTCTGTCAGCTCTACTTTATTAGAGTGATGACCCTGATGAAGGCGTAAGCCGAAACGTTGGTAATAAAATAACCTATTGCATTAAGTTCTGAGTGTGCCTCGACACCTTTTTTCTTTTTACAAGCTCTACTTTATTGCCATCTTATCACACAGAGAAACCAACTTCTGCTCTCTGACTGCCTGACAGCATGTAGTCATTCCCTGGTAATTGTGTACCTATGAGTACTGGTATATATAAAAAAAGTTTTATTAATACACCATGCTCCATATAAATGCACTTTTGCATGGTAGCCATAGCACATACCACAATAAACTGCAGTTAAATTAGCCCACAATCAGCCGTTTACAAGCTTACCTTTGTCAGCACCAAAGAAAGGAAGGATAGGCTACTCTAGCATGTAAACACATTATCTTGATTTGTGGCATTGCAGAAAAAAGATTCTATCAGGATGTGGGATGCCTGAGTTTGAATGCTCATAAGCGGTGCACTGTAGAATTCTTGCTGGGAACACAAAAGAATTGTATTGTCAGTAACGAGGATATTGGCCTATATAATTTAAAATGGGATACCAGAATAACCCTCTTACCATATGTGGGATACTGAAGTGCATGTAATTGCACGCATTAATTGCAAACAGGTGATGGGGATAACAGTCAGCATGCCCTGTTTTAGGTACAATTTTGTTAAATGTTGGATGTGGTGGAGGGAACTCTACTCTGTGTTAAGTTAGTTCTTTGCCCCCACCTTGTACATTATTCCCCTATATCAGGATACCTTGGCGGCCATTTTAATGCATGTTCCAACATGTTCTTGTCTCTTTGGTATTGTGTTGGTCTTAATTTCTGAATGGTTCTGATCCCCCCTGCCTTTTCTTTGTAGACAAACAGATCTCCTTTAATGAGGAACCTACTCTGCTGGACCTGCACTCTCCTCCAGTTTTGGACCGGAAACTCTTTGTGGATCAGATTTCTGAGGAGGAGAGAAAGAAGGATAGGCTTTATTTACATTAAAAGGGAGCCGGTGTGCGTATTACCTTTGTTTATTTGAGTGTTCAGTTGTGTATAAATTAGCTGTGAAATTACTTCAGTATAGCTTTGTGACAATATGTGACAATAGCATTATGGATGACCCTGACGTGGTTATTGCTGTCACAGGTGAGCAGGACTGCAGATCCTGCAGATAAACCTTCTCACCTCTATCAATAGACAGCTTCCTGAGGAGGCCAAGCTATTCGACCAGAGGGACGAATCCTGAAAGCGACTGATGCTTAAGACAGAGCAGTGTCCAAATGCCCTAAGAAACGGTACTCTCCCCGGGGGGCTGGAGATCCTTCAGAACAACGACCTGCAGTTGGAGAAGATACAGAAGTGTCTGGAGGTACTGTGGAAAGAATGGCAAACTGGCCTTTGTGAATGAAAGATATTTTAAACATAAGTGTTTGTCTCTGTGTACCTTAGGCCCGTGTTGGAGTGATGCTGGTAGCAGGGCCGTTGCAACAGGACAGGCAAACCAGGCAATTGCCTAGGGCCCCAGGCTGAAAGGGCTCCCCAAAGATTGACTGTTTAATCATTCTAGCAGTTTAGTTGGTGGTATTTTTCAATAACATATGTCTCTAAGAGCTGGAGTTTGACAACTGTAAGTTCAATACAAATAATTATATTAATGAAAGGTTGTTTAAGTTGAGGTGAAGGGCCCCCATGTCCTTTTTGCCCCCTAAGTACCTTGAAACGGCCTTGGCTGGTAGGGCCAGCAGGAGGTGGGAAGATCACAGTCAGACGCATACTGCAGCTTGCTCTGGACATGCTGCCTGACCTCAAGAAGACCAGAGCCAGCCTATGCATTCAGGTCAGACGTTACATAGTTTGCAGACATTTTTATATATTTATTTAAGGAAAGTGAACTTTTTGTCATGTTTGCTGTATTCTGCTGTAAGTAAAATGATGGGAATATATATGGGCAATTCCAGCGTTATGGACGTGACATTTTCGTGCATTATTGATGAACAAAAGGCCAGATAACCTCTGCAAACCTAGCAGTATTTAACTTTTTTTTTCATATTCTTCTGCAAACTCCATGGCTGAATACAGGCAAACAGAAAAAAATAATATCATGATTTGCATCATAAGAATATGAGCCTTTCAATTTGCGTTATGGACGTGACGAAAAACGGACAAACTTTTGAGAGAGCGTAGTTTTTGCTGTGAAGTGTGTGAAATTTCTTGAGAAATGTAAATATTACTACATTCATACCAAACAGGACACCTCAGTAAAGACAGAGAAAGACTTAATTTCAAATGTAAATGTAAAAAAAGTTGGTTTTCATTGGGAGACATGGCGTTATGGATGTGACGTTATGGACGTGACGTCTGGAAAACCCTCCAAAACGATACAAAACAATTGTGAACGGTGGATTTTAACCTTTAACAAGATAAATAGTAATATAACAATGAAAAATAACTGATAGTATTGCAGCTTTGTGTGTGTTATCACCCACTTATGCCCATTATAAGCCCCTCCATAGACTTACATTATAGCTGAATAGGGTAAAAATTTTAACAAACAGATATCCTTTCGAAACTTGCTCAGTTGAATATTTACATCGAGACAATACTTTTTTGTATTGGAAGTTTTCTGAAAGAATTTGTATGTCCATGTAGGTGAGACTTAAAGTTTTAAGGTGAGGTTTACTTTTTCGTGGAATTGCCCATATATTTAATTGAAATAGGTATTATATTTAATTGAAATAGATATTATATTGATAGATATAGATATTCAGAGAACACCTCTTGTCCTAGCAGTACCATATTCTAAAGACCCATGTGATAATTTCTTTCTAGCACTCCTATGTAGCTTGATTGTTAATCCTCTTGAGTAAGTCGCTTTGGTAAGAGTTTGGAATTAGTTTGATAATCTTTGTCCGATTTTTTCCCTTTGCTTTTATAATACTTTTGCACTATCCATGATAATTAAATAATTTTGTGTTGATTTGTTTGTGATGTATCCACAGAGGACTTAAAGGATAAATGTGGACTGCTTCACGATTAATGCAAAGTGTGTGAGCCTGGGAGAGCTTTTTGGTCAGAAGAACCCTAGCACTCTGGAGTGGTCTGATGGCCTCTCGAAAAAAAAAACGAATGTAAGTCTTACTGTAGTCTTTGGCTGTTTATCGACTCCCCCACTTCCAGCAACACCCCCCACCCCCAACCGTAACATGTCTGAGGTATTTTGCATGGCACACTGTTCAACTTAAAAAAATTATAATCCCTTTTTGTGGAATTATGAAAAGCAGTAAACCAGAAAAACTGGATGTATGATATGGAAATGGAAGCTAGCCACACAAACTTTCCATGCCCGCGGCAATGAGTTGTTAGAGAGCAACAGCATTTCCTGCTTTTCCTACCAAAACTGTGTTGCTATCAATACCCAGTGTGTGATTATACAACCCACATGGTGATTCCCCTCTTCCTCCACTTGTTCCGGAACTTTCCTCAGATGACGCAGAACTTGGCTCACCAAACCAAGCTCAACCAACAGGCTACAATCACCAAGGTGCCGACCAGAAGCTGCCCCATACCAGGGAACAAAGAGGCAACATGCACACACAAAGCATAATTGAAATGCTTTATGCTATCTGTTTTTCTAAAGCCCCTTCCAGAACAAAATCTTGAAGACTAATTGAATTAGGAAGCACATTAGCACAATGCATTGGCCAGATCTTACTAAACTCCTACTAAGTATCTCCTAATACCACATTGAGAGGAAATGACCCAATTAGTGTAAGGGCTGTAAGTCAAGTATAAGAAAGTTGTAAGAAGCAGTAAGCATTCTCTTCTAGACAGATCTTGTTCGTGGTAGAATGTACAGTAATGTTTTGTGTACCTACAATGTAATTAACACAGTAGAAGAAGATATTTTTCATCACCCAAGGTATCAAGCTAATCTAACCAGAAGTTTTAAAAATGCTAAGATGCTTCCTTTTCTATTTCCTTTCCTTCCTTTGCTTGTTTTTAAGCGTATCTCAGTTTAGCACCAACACCAACCCCTAACTCCCACCTCACTCTCTGATACTCAAGGAACACGTGAGATTGAAAAGTGGCGTTGGATCATTCTGGATGGGCCAGTGGATAGCATGTGGGTGGAGAACCTGAATTCAGCCCTGGATGAGAGCCGTACTCTGTGTCTGATGAACGGGGAGCGGATCAGCCTGCCTGAGGGACTCAGCTTCATCTTTGAAATGGACTCCTTGGCCCATGCAACCCCAGCCACCGTCAGCCACTGTGCTATGGTCTACTCTATGTGGTACAGTTGCTGTCAATTTGTTCTCACAATGTCTGTATACGGCTGAATCTTAAAGTTTACCAGCACATTAAAGGAATAGTCCACCTCTTTATGAAAATTGGTTTCCCTATTTTTTAGCTTTAGCTTAGCATAGGCGCTGGAATGCAAAGTTGCCAGATAGCAATTCTTTGGCAACTTTACTTTCCAGTGTCTATGTTAAGCTAAAGGTAAAATTGGGGTTGCCAGACTAGGACAACGCATGCACTGAGACCAAAATGCTCTTACCCACATATGTAACTCCAAGTAAAGGAGTGTATAACCAATTTTCATAAAGAGGTGGACTATTCCTTTAAATATACGGAGAAAGGTATTACTCTCCCACTGGGAATCGCACACTCCTCAGTATTTTGTAGATTTGCTGACTGATAAGTTTGTGCTGAGCTGGTACCCACAGTCTCGTTCGGAAAGGTAGCGTCCTAAATTCTAGTCTCCACACAACAGGATGCCTACATCTTTTAAGAATTGTGTGTGTGTGTGTGTGTGTGTGTGTGTGTTCTCCTCTAGGAATGAGCATATTGACCAACCAACGTGACTCTCTGGCTGACGATTTTCAGTCAAAGTTCACCCAGTCGTACACCCAGAGCCCAAGCTTAGAGATGGTGGACATTATTATGGTATGCCAAGGCATAACAGCCACAATTTGCTTTTTTTCTGAGACTATGAAATAACCAAAGATAAAATTTTACAGTGAAGTACAGTAACTACAGGGATGTATCCTCATGAAATGAAGTAAATGTCAAGAAAGTTTGTGTTAAAGTTGTTAAAGTTGTGTTAAAGATCTGCAGACTGATAGGTTTGTGCTGAGCTAGGAATGAGCATATTGACTCCAACTTATCGTGACTCTCTGGCTGACGATTTTGGTGTGGAGGTTGACATTGACAGCATCCGTTACTCTTTTCTTCTTTGTCTGCTCCTGCTTAACCACCAGCCAGTGCTGCTCACAGGTACAGTTACAGTATGACACAGATTATATGACACAGATTATATGACACAGATTATATCCAGATTATATGATACAGATTATATCCAGATTATATGACACAGATTATATATCCTGGATATCCATAGAGTGCCACCAGTAATGCTGCGCTATTTACAGCATCATTGGGGTTTTTCAACAACAGGAGAGTCAGGGGTCAAGAGGTCAATTCAGATTGAGAGCGTCCAGAGGAAACCAGTGGGACAAAGAGGACATTGGAAACCCATCTACTCTCATTGGACAAGTGATTTTGCATCATCAAGCCAAAACAGCCAGGTTATTTCAGTATAATTCATGTTCACATCATTTACACTATTGCGTTCTCTCCCCTCACAATACTTTTGTGTTTCCTCACAAAACTTTTGCATTCCCCTCCTCCTTTTCCAGTACTGTTATTGTATTAAAGACAGGCATGGACTGGCCATAGGGTATACTGTACGGGGCAATTCCGTACGAGGCGACGGTCTTGTTTGGACAGGGGCTCTCATAATTTACTCACAATTTTCGTGAAGAATATTGGGCTAGTCCAATTTAATCTCTCGTTCATGCAACATGTGTGCTCTACGGAAGATCTGATATCACCAAGTAAATAAGAGTCCAGGATCAATGTCAAACGTGTTGCCCTGGATCAATGGGTTAGTTTTAGGGTTAGGAGTAAGGTTAGGGTTATAGGGTTAGAGTACAATGATCCAGGGCAAACAGGTTTGACATTGATCCTGGACTCTTAATTACTTGGTGATATCAGATCTTGCGTAATCTACAGTGTTATCTTGCCATGAAATTATTATTGAATAAAATCATGGTGGGCTGCCATGGCCAAAAATGAAGGGCAGTTTTTTGTCCCAGTCCACCCCTGATCTCTGGCTTTATTGATTTATTTCAGGGTTTATTAGCCATGCAGCAACAGCCTGCAGGGCTTAAATTTACATATCTACAAGCCAACATAAACAGGTGTGATTCCGAGGAAACGCAACACGGCTTTCTAAAAATATGAACCACCCACTCTATCTGCCCCTGAGTGCCTGAGGGGAGAAAGGTCTTGGCTTCTTTGCTTAATTATCTGCTTGACCTACAACAATATGCATCTCTCTCTCTCGCTCTCTCTCTCTCTCTCTCTCTCTCTCTCTCTCTCTGTCTCTGTGTTTCTTCTCTATCTCTTTCCACATTTGCACGCACACACTGATACACGTGTATGCAAAGTTGTTTTTTTAAGTTAAAATGTTCTTACTTGTCAGTGAAATCATATATAACCTAATGGGGTCGCAATCACAACCAGACCAACCAGAACAAGTTATAGTGTTCTTTGGTGGCTGAGAAGTTTGAAAAAGTATAGTATAGTAACAATATGCATTAAAACACAGAAAACACAAAAACAGAAAGATCACCTCAGTTTACTTGAGCTGCAGTTTTGGTTACCTTAGAAGACCATTGTTGGCCACTAGCATTGTTAGTGCCTAAGCTAATAATAAACAGAGATCCTGTGGCACCCCTAAATCTCACTGGAATTTCTCAAAACTTTGCAAAAGTCAGTTTTCTATCAATTGGACCAAAATACAATGCCAGTCAAATTGATGTTTTCAAATTAAAATTTCCCATGCAAATTTCAAATTTGATGCACCCTAATATATACTGTGTGTGTGTTAATGCAGTTGAATTGTTTGGGAGGCTGAATACCGTTCACCAGTCTCAGGGCCCATTGGAGACTGATGCCATAACCAGGACTCTGCAGTGCACTGCACACATATAGAGCCCTCTCAGATACAGGCCCACGTCCTGCAGGGCCTCACCAAGAGGGGGAAAAATCTCTGGGTGGGGCTCGAAACAAGAAGGTTCGTCAACTCAAAGCAAACAAATTCACTGGCCAGTTTTGGCATAGGAGTTTTAGAGCTTTGTGTTTTGATCTTCATTCCAATGTACTCCCTTACAGCTGTTTAAAGCAATGTTTAAAAACGACTTTTGTTTTGACTTTGTTGTTGTATCCAGGTCATTTTGTTCTTCGATGACATAAACATGCCGATGCCAGATAACGCTGATGATCAACAGTCCTTGGAGCTTATCTTGGAACCAGCTCACAGAGTTGAAGGGAATTTATGACACCAAAACATTTACATGAAAGGTACTGAGACTGCAGCTTCCCATTTAGGAAATACAATATAGAATACAGGTATCAACCGTGTATCTATTTTGCTTAGTCAAATCAAGTCTTTGTAGTGACTTGGAGTTATACTGTAATCGATCCATAAAGTCAAGCCACTATGCTTTGGAGTTATTTGGGGTTAGAACTTCAAATGTCCAATGAATTGTGTATGACTTCCTCAGTCTGTCTGTAAGCATAAAGATGGCCACTAAACTCAAGCTCCCAAAACCACAAGTCAAACAAAAGCTGCCCTCTATGAAGCTCAGACTCCCACATGTCTGCCTTTGTTGTTGTTGCTGCTGCTGCCGCTGCTGCTGTTGCTGCTGCAGGGTATCCAGGAATTGACCTTCTGTGCTGCATGTGCTCCCCCTAGTGGTGGGCGTCAGCAACTGACCAAGCGGCTTCTCAGGCATTCTTCCATGCTGGAGCTGACTCATCCGTCTTACAACACCATGCAGCACATCTTCCAGGTATGGTGACCTGTTGTGGCTCAATGGTGTTTTTTGCCCCCAACGGCACCTTCCAGGCAGCACAGCCTAAAAGGCACTACCTCAACCCTATTCCTAACCCTAACCCACTCAACCCTCATCCTAACCCTAAACTGAGGGGAGTAGTGCCTTGAAGGCAGCACTGCCTGGAAGGCACCGTTGAGGGCAAAAAATACCAAAGACCCCTGCTGTGTTGCCCTCCATCTCTCATCTATAAAAACTGGTTTGGGTTTTAGCCTTACCAAGGCAAGTTTAGTCACTGAGACTCTAAATGCTGTTGCAACCCTTTCATTTTAACAGCGCTTTATCTTATGCATTATGACGGCCTGATGTCTGTTCAGTGCACTGCTTATGGACATTTGCAAAATGAATATAGCCTTTCCACAAAGTACAAGTTTGTTAAGTGACCATATGTGAGCACACAAGAGCGACTTTATTCTCCCAGTAGCACATGTTGTACTCACGCAAGGTTTTGTTCACAATACAGACTGGTTGTGCACAGTCATATCCCAAATATTAAGCACACAGTGTATGAACAGAGGTCACTGTTTTATGCAAGCTAAAAAACAAACAAACCCTGAAACCTTGCATTAACCACATCCGTGTTCGACACAACCCAGTACCCATGTACAAACCACAGTACTGTATATTTAACATTGACTTCCTGTTATCAGATCATGAGTTGATGAAATTAGAACAATAAAAAAAGTTTTATTAGAATTATAAACAAACATTTGGGAAATTAAAGACATGCATGGCATCTCGGCTACCATGCTGAGAGTTGTTCGTTGTGCTTGTTCTTTAAGGTGTTTGTTTACCTGAAGAGGTACTGCAAAGACCCAGACTTCACCCCAGAGAAGGTGGGCCGTATGTCCACAGCACGCCGCTCCATGTTCCACTGGATCCTTGCACTGGATCATTACCATGATGTGCTAAAGGTAGACTGGTTAAATAGGTGCTCTTTCCCTCACACGCAGATACATGCGTACTGACATGTATACAATGTATCTCTATGTATACAGGAGTCAAATTCCTTGTGTATGTTATTAACTGATTCTGATGCTGAATATGATCACAAATCATGTAGTAAAGTGATGAGAAAATGTACGATTCAGGCAATTTCAGGCAATTTTCATAAGGGTTGGCCAGATAGATGACAGAAAAAAATTATATTTTCCTGTAATAAGAATGGCTTCCAGTCACTATGATAATGTGAATAATACAAAATTATGTAAAAAGATTTCTTAAATAGTATTTTGTTTTTCTTGCAATCACATATAATTGAGCTTAAACAAAAAAAGCTGAAAGTGGTGAAGAAGCCCTTGCGAAGGCCAAGTGTAACCTGCAGGAAAAACAGAAGAACCTCGCCAAGGTAAAAAGCTCTCTGTGTCTGTCTGTCCCTCTACATACATTTGCTTGAATCCACTTTAAGGCAAGGCAAGGCTAGTCAATTTTATTTATGTAGCGCATTTTGTATACAAAGGAATCTCAATGTGCTGTACAAAAACAAAAGCAAAGCACAGCAGTACAGCTTTAAGCTTTAGCCCCACACGATTATTCAGTGATTTAGACTCTTTAATTGGTGGCAGGTCGAGCAGCACCAGGCTAATTTGGAGCAGCGCTGTAATTACAGTGTGGCAGAGAAAGCAGAGCTGGCCGCTCGGAAGGAGCTCACCACTAAAGGACTGGAGAGGGCTGGACATCTGATTGCTGACCTGTCTGATGAGAAGGTTGGTCATTATCTTAATTAATACAGTTTATTTACTTCTAAGAGACACAAAGACACTGTGCATTTAAAAGAAGGGAAAAAAGAATATACAATACATAATGCACTTCTTGTAAGAAATACTAAGTACACAGCACTGACACTAAAAAAAACAAAAAACACAGATATATATCATCTGTGTCCGATGACTACAACGTCATTGGCACCATGACTAAGAAGAATGAGGTAGACCAAAAGGCTAATGGCGAACATAACTGCATAATATATCATATTTTAGCATAGTGTAAAGCTCACACAGTCCAATAATTTGAACTGATGATTTAGTAATGGCCTGAACTGCTTTTGTTGTGTTGTGTTAGCCATGCTATCGTCTCTAGGAAATAGAAAATAATATACGATACAGAACTGGAAACGGAACCTTTTGTTGCCATTAGGTGCAGCACTGCCACAACAATGGTTTGCCCTCAAACCAAACCTCCACTGAGAATGCCAACATCATAAAGTATGATACTGATTGTGGACCCCCAGGGCCAGGCCAAGCGCTGGCTGAGCACTAAGGAGGGAATGGACCTCTACAAAGTCCAGGCGTCTAACCCTAGCTACATGAAAACGTCGAGCGAGTCATCCGCATGGGGGATGCTTTACTGATCCAGGCAAGGGTTCCGCTTTTGCATAGTTATACACAACACTAATAGCGTACTCCATGAGCACATACTGTAATCAGCATTTACTCAGCAACTATCTACATATCTACTTTGCATTTACATTGTGTGCTTTTACATTGTGTGCTTAGTGGAGAAATCCAGTACAAATCAATCCATAGCCCTGTTCCATAGACTTGTTTTTTTTGTACTATTCCTATCAGGACCTAGGTGAGAGTGTGGACCCCTGTCTGAGACCTGTGTTGGTGAAAGACATCAAGGTCTGAGATGGACAGTCCTTCATCAAAATAGGAGACACTGAAGTTCAATACAATTCCAGCTTTAGGTGATTTCCCAGAGATGGTCCCCATGTACTGAAGTCATTGCCCATTTGTCTCTGTATTCATCCATGCTACATTTTGCTTCAAATTGTGATCGCTAGAGATCATTTGGTGACTTTAAGCCTTAGTAAAGACTACTGTGTCTATTAAATGTCAATCTTAAATGTCAATTCCACCCTCTTACCTGTCTGCTACACTAAATCTCTTCGAGGAAGAGATTTGGATTATTTTTTGTCCTGGAATTACAACACTGCCCACCTCTTTGACCTTTGACCTCCACCAGATGGAGGAGAAGCCACTGCAGCTGCTGCAGGAGACCATGGGTGAGGGAGTGAGGCCCTGTGTGTGTGTGTGTGTGTGTGTGTGTGTGTGTGTGTGTGTGTGTGTGGATTGTAATGTATGTAATACATCCCTGTATAAGTTGGGTGATCAATCACGAAATGACATACCAGACATGGTGATGTAACTATCAGCAAAAAGGTGTAAAGGGAAAGTCCCTAGTACAGAGAATAAGCAAACCAACTGACACCAGATGAACTCTTATAGATCCCAATCTACACAGCGTGGGTGCAGATCAAGTGAATGCAAATACAGTAAATACATTTCAAATGAATGCCACAGAGACACCAGATAACAATTTTAAAAACATTGTATGTGGGGTAGATGGTTCAGATAAATGCCCTGTGTTCAGTCCCAGTCTCGCCCTCCTCTTCTCTCGTCCACCCAGGAAGTATGGATGTCGTTGTTCACTGAGCACCAGCTAAGCTTCTCCTTCCTGATGTGCTGCCTGATCATGCAAATGCAGCATGGATCCTCGCTATTGGGCCGGCCCGCGCCGGAACCGCTGTCGGCTGAGGAGTAGGGCACACGTTTCTGCACACGCCCATCCTGGCCAGCATGTTGACGGGGGCGCAGACACGTGAAGCCCCTGCCCACACCTCGCGGCTGACGTCCAGCATGTGGACCCAGTGCCAGTACCCGAGCACACAGCTGACCGCCTTCTCAGGCCTGTGCCACTGTATGTACATGTACGCCAATCCTGGCCAGTGGGCCGCATTCCACCAGGCAGACGACCTCTACAGCTTCCTGGGTCAGCCGCACGAGGAACTAGGCTCCACCTCTTCCACTCCTGGTATGTGTAACAGGTTGAAAGGTCCCCCTTTGTATTAATGTATAATTGCACATGATCTGGTCTATATAGTTTCTATGGTACCCTGATACTGTTAGGGGTTCCTGGTAGCCCCTCCTCTCCCCCCTTGTCTTATGTTTCCCTATCTCCTCTTCCTCCTTCCTGTTTCGTTTTGGTTTGGATTGAGGAGTGGAGGGAAGAAGCTAACAGGACCTACGTTTCTATGTGTGCCTTGTCTGTGCAGGCAATAAAACATCTTTGCAGCAGTACTTCTGTGTCGTCAAATTAATTCAACACATCGCAGATGTTATCACCCGTTACATATGTCACTGGAGCCTTCTGCACAACCCTGTCCTGTGACGTATTCTGTTGTTTGCCATTTGTCTGGATCATTTCCATAACATTTTGCCTAAGCAAATGCCCTTTTTCATGTGTACCATGCACTGTAAAAACACATCTAGAGTGTTGGCCTTTGGTAAACATCGTGTAAAGACCCATTGGAGATGAGGATGCTTTGTTTGAACAACTGTGAGATTGACCCCCTTCAATATGTTCTGTTAAGATTTGATGGCTTAATTGTAGTCTTTGTTCCCATTATGTGGACTGAAATGTATTAGCACCTGTGTCAACCAAACCTGTCAGCATCAAGCACATCACAGTGTTTCCGTGGGAGAGCTTGTCCACTTTCCAAAGGCTTATTCTGGTGAGTATCGGTCTGTAGGTGTTTGTTTGGATAAGGCTGATTATAAATGCAAAGGAGACTGCATATGGAACTGAAATGCATGAACAGTTACATTGTTATTATTATTATTATTAGTAGTAGTAGTAGTAGTAGTATGAAAAATACAGTAGTCGAAAGATAGTGGCTCTAACATGCTCGTACATTTGAGGGCAGTTGTTATGTAATTATGCACTGATAGATTAAGGTCTGACATATGGTTTACTGCAGGTTGGCTTGGGAAGTTCGCTCACGGCCTGAGGAGCAAGGTATCTGCAGCACTATAGTCGGGAGTCATACGGGCAGGTGACACGATAAGACCATTCAGCATACACCGACTACATAGCCTCTACATGTGAATGAGCCTGATGTTCAGCCTCTGACTTTTTCCTAATAATATGAATTATCAGTATACTAGCATGATAGGCAGTGTATGTCCTGTGTCTCTGTAACTCAGTGGATGCTGTCCTGTGCTGTCCGTGTGTGTGTGTGTGTGTGTGTGTGTGTTTGTGTGTGCGCATACAGGAGGGCAGCACTCAATGGCACTGCTTGTGATCCTGAAGGAAGAGATGAGGCGTTTTGACAGGCTGCTGGCTTCTGTCCACGCCACCCTGCACTGCTTCTGTGGCGCTAGCAAGGGGGAGGCGCTCATGACTGAGAGGATGGAGGAGCTCCATAAAGCACTCCTCATCATGGTGGTACCTGAAGCCTGGAAGGTAGAACACACACACACGCACACACACACACACATACATAGTCTCACTATCTCTGACAGACATAGTGTACACAAAGACGACAAAGCACAATATACAAATACTATTATACAAATGTAGATTTCCGTATTTCGCAAACACAGCTCCTCTCACACAGACCAATGACAGGACACACACACACACACACACACACACACTCTCTCTCTCTCTTCTCTCTCTCCTCTCTCTCTCATCACACTCACACACTCAATCACACACACACACACACACACACACACACACACATACTCACTCACTCACACTGTATCTCAACGACAATCACCATATTACTCTCTCTGCAGGCCCTATCATATGATTCATGAGTCATGCTGTCAAGCTCAAGCATTTGAAGAGGTAACAACTAATGGAAAACAGTTGAAACATTAACGTGTCAGACCACATGGGTGCACTGTAGAGCAGCTGAATACAGATAAATATTCTCAGTGGTTTGTTTTGACTGGCTGCAGGGCTGATAGTGTTCAGGCGCCATGCCTGATTTCAGGCATAGCCTACCAGCCTGAATGGAAGAAAAGAAAGTTCTCCAATATAAAAATATAAAATTACGACGTTTCCTACTTCTTGTACCCTTAGAGTGTGTTGCAAAATCCCACCAATCGTCACCTCCCCAGCATGGAAAAAAGTTATTTTTCACTATCAGCCCTGTGGCTGGTTTTTGCTCCCTGCTAATGTCACAAACATCACAGTGTCTTATCGTATGTCTCAGCTATTTAGATGGGTAGGATTTTTTTTTTTTTCATATTCTCTTGGCACCAGTTCTGGTGATAAAGCATGAATCTAAACAACTTCTATTATGTCCTGATTATTTTTTAGTCCAGTGTGTTCACCGAGTTGTGCTAGAACTCTGCTTTCTGCCAAGTTTCTTTTCTGCCAAGTCCGCTGTCAAATTTAACCTGAACCCCATTTACATGGACACTTTTAATCTGATTATTTATCCCAATATTCCATTTCAGTGGGCATTTATGAATGCATCTCCTTGGATACTGTTCTATAGAATGCACATGGAATCTTTTTAATCAGATTAAAGGTGTCCATGTAAACCCGCCTCTGGTGTTTGTCCAGAACTGCCCCGGGATGAGGCTGGGAATGCTGGGCAGATGGAGATGAAGTCTCCAGCCAGGAGAACCCATGCAGCTACTGGCTATCTGGTTTCCTCCTCCCTCAAGGTCCCTGTGGCGTCTCGGTCACTATCGGCTTTTATCAACACACTCACTTATCTGGGCTTTAGTAGCCTATGGGGTTACGTGAGGTTATGTTGACTCTTTCTCTCACTAATAATCTCACATGTATTTGTTATTATTATGCATAGAATGATGAAATCAGTTGAAGTCTGTTACAAAAAAAGAAAAATATGATAGCTTACAAATGCTTGCACACACACACACACACACACTTGCTTTTGTTTTCTAGATTTGCTACAGTGTTCTTCCTCTTGGACAGGGTTTCTCACGGCCATGTTGCAGATGAATGCGCGCAAAAGGAATCGAGACACAGAAGACTGGACCTTTAGCCCCCACAAGATCCACCTACTGTTTCAGACAAGGCACTCCTCACCACATAAGTACAACATGTCATAACTATCCTCCAGTGAGGCTGTGAAAATATAAAAAAAATAATCCTTTAATAATAAAATAATGCTTTATGCTTGTAATCTCAAAGGTGAAATGTTCCCACCAAATGCTGAGGGATTGCAGGAAAGAGTGAATAGGGGTTTTGTCCCTGTAAAACTGAGGATGTACTACATACATTTCCAGCTTTAGATGAGTTGCAAGAACTGGATCAGTACTACTGCATGCCAATCCTGATGCTGATTGTAGTAATGTTAAAATGTGAAGATCAGTCCTCTCTATTACTCTCCCAATCTGGCAGCGATCTGATGAGCCAGCAGCCCATCAGTCTGAGGCAGGGCAGGAGCTGAAGAGAGATGGCAAAGAGGAGCTGTCGTTCTACGAATGCCCCCTCTACTGCACAGCCAAGCGCACAGGTCAACTGTAGGCCTACTCCACTGGACTCTCCAGCAGCTTTATAACAGCCATGCCCCTGCCCACCACCAGGCCTGCCTCCCACTGGATCTTTAGGGACACGGCCATGTTGTGTCAGCTGGATGAGTGGGCCTGACAGAGCCCATCAATCAAAAAAGTTTGAGTTGATCACAGTTGCACAATATCCATGATTTTTCATAAAGATTTTTAATTTTGTGCTTATCAAGATGTCCTTTCCCAAAAATTACTAAAAGAAAGAGTTTTAGTAAATCAACACGAATGCGTAGTCCTTTCTTTGTATATTGTTACAGTTGCTCAAACTCATGGTCATGTAAGCACAGCATCTGCAATTTGTTGTCATACTTTAAGAAAATGATAAAATGGGTAGTTCAGACCATATTGCAATAATTGCCTGACCTCATCTGGGATGGATCACCAATAGCAACACATCAAATTTCCAGATTCAGTTAAATCTGTTTCAGATTTGATCCAGGTGCAGACTTTTTGGACAACGGGAGCCAAGTAAACTTAAATGAAACAATTATCAAAGATGGCGGTCAACAAAGCAACTTTAGTAGCAAGTCAAAGACGAGTCCAAGGTCCATCAGCATGTAACTTTTATCACCTTACAGAACGCACAGTACACAATGCTGTTTGGTTCTTACAAACTCTACAATATAGTGTTAATTTATTTTAAATTGAACAATAATTATGTTTTTACAAATCTATTGTTTTCACAAGACAGCAACTTTAAGGTACATAGGCAAGAAAGAAAATAAAAATACATCACATTCATTAACTTAAACAAAAGGCTTTGAGAACTACACCATGGCAGATCTGATGCAGCCATGAGAGTAGTTATCAACTGATGAACTTTGGTCTTCGGACAAGATGTAGTACAGTGCATCCTCAACATCAAAATGACAGCGGTTTTGACACGACACATTGTCAGTTCACCTATGTGTGTACACGAGTGTTTTGGCACATCTACATAATAGAGGGACACAATGTTTACTTGGTAGCTCTTCTCCACTGTGTTTGAGCCTGCCCAACCACCAGGGTCATACCAAGCCATCTCCACACTTCCAGTCACGTTAATAGTTAAACATGTTAGACGAAATCATACTTAATCAACAGAGCAGCTAGTTGTCTCAAACTACAGTAAACTAACCTCTTATTTTTTTTTTTTAAGTGTTTACTACACCGTAGTGCAATACTCGTTATAAGAGCAGTTATCTCAACAAAAGGGGGTTGTTGGAGCAAAACAAGTTTATAAATTTCAAACCTGATCTTGTTCTGCTACCACCCCTTTATCTAGGCTTATATAAATGACTCCTTTCATGGGTTGTTTGATTCATCAACATGACAACCTTCTCATAATGCCATTTTCTCTTCATGCCCAACAACTGTTCTTTTTTTCTTATTATTTTTTCTATCGTTTCTCGATGACAATGAAAATGGAAGTCTGTGGATGATGATTTGGTCATGTGCTTTTTTTTTTTGTCAATAGATCATCGCTTTTTGACGTCAATACATCATCGCTTTTTGACGCATACAGCATGAAGGAATAAAAACATTTGAGACCAGCACGAAGGATGTCTGAGTGGGTTCTCCTTTGGGGATGTACAGTAGGTATTGAGATATTCTTTCTTATTGATGATAAGCAGTCCTCTGGTACAGTGCAGTATTATCATGGCCTTACACAGACGACTCGTGTTCCACCAGCACTTTACCATTCACAGGCAGAAACGTCTGTTGTTCCTCCTCCGCAGTTGCCTTGGTAACAGTTCCATTCATCTCTTTGTGCGGTAATATGGGACATTCTTGTGTCGTCGCCTGTAGGGACAAACCAGCTATTATTTAAATGGTCACTAAAAAAAGGGCATGTCTCCTAGTGATCTGTACACAAATAGACCTGTTTAATTACAACACGCCAGCGAGTAACTGGTTTTAGTCAACAACCAGCCAACAAGTGTCAATGCAGAAAGACTGCACTGAAACAACATGGCAATCGGTTTAGATGTGAATGAATGCAGACAGATGTTCAAATACAAGTGAGCATTTATGCTAGCTTCTGCCATTTGAACAAAGGCAAGGCAATTTAGATAGCATGTTTCATACCAAGGCGGTTCAAGGTGCTGTACAGAAAACATTTAGCATAATAAAAACAAACTCATAAAGATAAATAAAATAATAATAGTAATAATATTTTGGAAAGTCAAGAGTAAAAAGTGTAAACTATAAACTCACACATTTGAACACACTGACCAGAACAAAACAAACAAACCAGCAAACAAACAAAACAACTATAAGGAAAAGCAAGATAAAAGAAGGTTTATAGCTTGGTTTCAAAACAGTCTGTAGAGGGTGCTCTGGGAGCCTGTTCCAGAACCTGACAGCATAATATGTACTAAAGACGACTTCGCCACAAAGGTTGTCACTAGTGCTTCTCACTTACAATGTGCTGTGCAGGAGGCACATAGCAGCCCCTCAGCTTGAAAAGCCTGCGCAAGTTGCCCCATACTGGAAACAGAGTTCCTGGGGTCACATCCTCCTCAGACATAGGACCTTAGAAAGCAAATACATGGCAGAGAGAGAGATGGGGTAAACAGTTTTGGACAGAGTTAATTATTGGCAGACAACAAGGTTTGGTGTGTACAAACTGAGGAGGTAAAAGATAAGGCCGGGTAAACAGTCGATGGTGCATTCTAGTATTTTTCTGGTAGAACCTGGGTTCAGCTACTTAGATGTCTGAATGCAGTAGAGACAAAAACATCAATATGGCATTGAGGTAAAACTGTAATTTAGAGGCAGACCAGGAAAGGTAGCATTGGTTTCCAAATTACATACTGTAAGTCTAGCATCCTGATCTGTTCATAAGCAGACCTCAGATTTTGACATATATATTTTCCTGGAAGTCACGTGAAATGCTTTCGTGCTATGTTTGCGCAACAACTTATTTTGGGATTAGGTTGACAGAGGTTACAGATGTTGTGGATGGATTTCCTCACCTGTTATGTAGCTGACAAGGAGTCCCACGATGACCACTACAGTGGAATTTAGGCCACTGTACCACATGTAGGAAATGGAGTAAAATGCCTGTAGAAAGTTTGGCATGCTGAAGAAAGAAAAAGTACAGGTTTTATGTTAGAGATGCCTTAAGGCGACACTAATTTAAAGGGACACTAGGCAACTTTTCGCCACTGTTTTGAGGTATCGTTTTCATCAAATAATTAGTTTTGGTTCCATCTCCAAATTAATTTGGATGACATATAGTCATATAAAAGATGTTTGTATGTCTTATTTACTCTAGCTAGCTCACTAGATTTACAGCAAAACAACACAGTGTCCCTTTTATATCTGACAATCTTTATGACTTCAGGTGGCACGGAAGGACCCATAAAGATAAGGTTTGTTTGTGGAGGGGAATGTTATTTTTAGTCAGTCAATCACAGAGGCCACCCAAAAAGACCATTGTGCATCAGATGTAGGCCTAAGAAGAGCATCTTCCAATCACCTTGATGTCTCCACTACTGTGGTCAGTGGCCCCATGGTTGAGTTCCCAAGATCCAGGATCTCTGTGCTGTTGAACCCCGGCACAACAGCGGCACTTCTGGACATAAAACTCCCAATGCCGATCCAGAAGGCCACAGCCAGACCAACCACTAGACCACTCACCGCACCCTGGGGCAAGGACAAAACACAACCAGTTTTACATCACAAATATAGCTCTGTTCTCACAAAGCAATTACACGCACACGCACACACACACACTGCAATCCACTTCACCATCACACACACACACACACACACTCTCTTTCCACACACTGCAATCCACTTCACCATCACACACACACACACACACACACACACACACACTGCAATCCACTTCACCATCACACACACACACACACACACTGCAATCCACTTCACCATCACACACACACACACACACACACACACACACACACACACACACACTTTCCACACACTGCAATCCACTTCACCCTCCCACAAACCTGTCATACACACACTAATATAACACATTATGCAAATGCATGCTGGTCCTTCCTGTGTGGGATACTTACTATGCTGTTGGCTGATGGGAAGAAGAGCCCCAGACAGAAGAGGCCCAACAGAGGGCCTCCTACCATTCCAAAGATACTGATAGCAGCCTTTAAGGAGGAGCATTAGTCAGTGGTTAGTTCAATCAGTAAAGGCAACATACAGTATGTAGATTACTGCATCACCACTCATTTATATCTCTCTATATACTCTCTTTCAAGAGTATCTCTTGTCCTAGTTCCTTAAATACTTGCAATGCACTGATCAAGCACTTCTAAACTCTTGCACTTGCTCTCCTATTGGCAAATGGCACTACTAGTAGGCTTTTACTTGTATTGTGTTGCAGCCTCTTTTGTAAGTCGCTTTGGATAAATGCATAAATGTAAATGTAAATGTTATATAAACATGTGATGATGGGGAACATGATTTCATTCAACTTAAGTCCTTACCTGCAGAACAGAGCTGCGTAACATGTGGACAATAAATGCCATGGCAAGGCATAAAATCCCATATGAGAAGGCTGGAGGCAGAAAACAACATACAAAAGAAAATTAGTGCTGTCAAACGATTAAAAAAATTAATCTGATTAATCACAAAAAATTTCAATGATTAATCGTGATTAATCACTTTTAATCACAACTCATTTACTCCAGTAAGAATTTGGATGCTAGGGTATGTTGGATCCTTATTTTGCCCTGTAAAGGCCCTGATACTAAATGGTTGGCTTTGCTTGTCTCAAATGGAGCAATTCACACCTGTACCCTACCCCCAAGGACTCCCCAAACTTGTTGTTGGACAGTCAGGAACTAGGCCATGATCTTTGTATAGTTTAACTTGATAGCTAATCTGAAGCTAATCTGAAATTGAACATAATACACGTCTTGAATTTGGAACCATATCCATCAGGATTAATCTGAGTTAATTTTTTTAATCTGAGTTAAATTTTTTGGATTAATCACGTGATTAATCATATAATTTTGCCAACACTAAAAATATGACTTTACTTCAAGCCAGTACAACACAAAATATCTCCTAAATAGATCCATTATTCTTCTCAGTAACTGAAGACACACACAGAGTCACTGCCAAACTTACCAAGTATTTTAGAAAGCAGGGTAGCCTTGGACTCTTCCATTGGGAAGTGAGGTTTGATCAGGTCCTCCATAGTCACTGTGGCAAGGGAGTTGAAGGCTGAAGATATAGTGCTGTCGATGGAGAAAGTCACACATTCAGAATGATCTCCCCCTTTCATTCTAAGCTATTAATGATGACTCTTCAAATAAATAGACAGTCCCGTCATTCTCTAAATGGAACTGTATATTAAATTAAAGCTCAATTTGTTCACTTCAATCTTACATGTCTGCATAACGCGCAATAACTGCCGGCATTTGATCATCTCTATTCCAATCAGATTACCCTTGCAATTAAACACTGCAGTGATTTCATTTTCTGAATATTTGATTGGGGTAAAATGTGGAGCATGTTCAATGGTAAAGGGGGCTTTTGTCGCCAGGGCCATCCAGCTACAGTATCATTCCTGACAGAAGGCGAGTTGTGAAGTGGACTTGTGGGCTTGAGTCTGATAAACTCCACCCCTACCATATCATACCAGTCCCCACCACACCATCACATCAGCCCCGGCCCAAACTGTTGCTCGTCTTACTGGCTTACTGTCATTTGCTCTACTGCTTCTGTTTTTACCTTTCAAGGTACAATTTGCTTAAATTTAGTCAGTGAGGGCTGCTACATCAGTATACTTCAAATGACCTCCATAGAAGTGGTAAAACCCCTTAAAAGGTATAATCCTGAGTGAATCAACACGTAGCCCTGATATTTTATAGCCTGACATAGCCCGACCATAATACTGCTGTTCATCCGTATTCATGGTCTGGAGGTTCTTTAACCTGACGCGATTATACTGCGGGGGGAGGGCATTCACTTCTGGTTTGAAACGATTGGACAGCTCGTCTAATCAGCTTCGCTTATTGGCCGGTAGACACTCTACCGATGTAAACACGCCCAAGAAGACCGTTCCCAGACCATGGATACGGATGAACATTCGCATTGTGGGCGGGCTATGTCAGGCTAGATATTTTATACTGCTAAGCACTATTGAAAGGCACCTCGATGATACAATTTTGTGCATTGTAGACCGAGTCTGCAAAATGGCAGCTAACACTAACTGAATGAGGCATGTCAAAAACGAAACCTAATCGATTTGCTTTCGTTTTGAAATGCCCCATTCTGTTACCGTTAGCTGCCGTTTCGCTATCTCAGTCTGCGTTGCATGAAATACATTGATTGAGGTGGCTATCAATAGAGCTTGGCACTATAAAACAGTAGGACTACAGTACGTGTTGATTCACTCCGGATTATACCTTTAAATGTGATGTGGGCAGCTGTAGCTAATGTTTGCACTGCTGCTGTGGGTCACTACAAAGGGTTTCTACTCATGCAAATAGGGGGGAAAGTAAATAAAGCCAAATCTACCTCAAGGATGCACTAAATAAACAGGCCACAAATAGTCCTGGGAGACCAGGAAAGCTCTGCAATGTATCCATCACAAAGTACAGAACCATCTGTAAAAATGAAATTAAAAGGAGTTATAAATTAGTTCTCTGAAAATTAGGAAAGACATTACTTTTTGCATAAGGGAGTTGAAGTGAAGAAATTTGAGGAAACATTAAAAAAAAAGTTGAAATAAATAAAAAATAGTCACTTAATAATGGTGTGCGTAAAACAGGTTAACTGAACAGGTCATCTCAGAAGCATGAACAATTCAAAACATTAAACTCTAGGTCAGACTGACCACAAGAAAAGTTGCAAGGTCTCCATACCATCATATATGGTTGGATGAGTTCCATCAGGGACTACTAACCTGGTCTCTAGATTTGATGTACTGCTTCTGAAAGGGGTTGTCGTCATGGTAACAGGCAAACATAACCAGACCAGTGGTACAGCCCAAGGCCAAAGCCAGCTCTAGACAGGGGAACACCATGTAGCAGGACCTGAAATTATACAGACCGTGTGTGACTCCCAATGTCATCTCTAATACTCACTCTGAGCCCAGAGCCATCAAACAATTAACTGACTGTTAAAGGAAAATACCGGAGTAAGTTTAAGCATAGCCCTGCTGCAAAAGCCTTCTAACAGCAATATATTTTGCATGAAATGAAAGAATTTCGAACAGCATTGACCTAACGCGAACGTGAAACACTTTACATTGAGTCAATGTAACCTCAGATCTTACTTTCGGTTTCCAACAGTCAAGTCCCATTGATTCAGTGTAAAGTGCCTGTTCGCTTCTGCGTTCGCGTTTGGTCTGTGCTGTACCAAATTATTTTGTTCCACTCGCTAACTAGCACATTTAGCAAGCTCTTTCAACAGGGCTATGCTTGAATTCACTCCGGTATTTTCCTTTAAACCGATATGCCACCATTAGGGGAAATACACTCATTTTCCACCTCCCACAGACAGACATGATTGGCTAATTCATTTCATGCAATATGCCAGCATAGCATAGATCATTATATCAAATCAGATTGTATCAGCATCTCTAATTTGGATATCTACCCTAATTAAAACTCAACTCCTCTGCAATTACACAGTGTACCAACTATCAAGACAAACAGAAAATAAATTGTGGCGTTTGTTCTGGCTGATATGAGCTGGGACTAGTCCCTCCAATCTAATTCAATGACCTACAGTATGCTAAGCTGTAGCTAAAAGTGCTTTGGTCAGAGGACATCTGGATGCACTAGAGAACGGTATGACTCAACTGTTAAACTCAAGGAGAGGTGGAAAAGATGTATTTCCCCAAATGTTGGCATATCACTTTAAATGAATCAGCCAATCATGAGGTTGATTTTGTAAGCTTTAGTTTGTATCTCTGTGGATGTCATATCCCTAAGCCCCTATTGCATTTAATGATAAAGGAATAATAAGAATGTTACAGTTAACAGTAAGGATGGTGATGTTTATTCTATATAATTTCTTATTAGTAAATGTGTGGTTTATGGTTCAATCAGTCTTGGTCATCTTCCTGTACTAACCTTGAACTGTGCTCTCAAAAAAGCAGAACTGCATTGCTATGTTGGGCATTTCTAAATCAGGATTTTTTTGGATAGCTACGTGTATATTATTCCAAGTCTTTTTTTTGTCTCAGTGGTGTTGTGTGCATCTGTATTGTTGTGTACATGTATGGGGCATCTTACAAGATGGCTTCCTTCTCAGTACGTGAGCTGAGGTAGCGCTGCACCTGTGCCTGGTTCACACCATACAGGGCCAACATCAGGAAGATCCCCCCAACCCCCAGGGTCCAGAACGTATGTCTTTGGGTTGGGTCAGGGTTCAAGCTGCCAAAACAGGAAAAGATAAACTGGTGTCAGTTTTCCGGAGTCATATGATCACCACCAGGCTGGTAGGTAAATAGGGGATGCTGCCAACTTGTAAAAGGCTGAAAGGAACATTAGGCAAGATTTTATTTATCTAATGCTAATTTATCAGGTTCAATGGTTAACCATCTTTTTTATTTTGTTAGCAACGTTTCGAGCGTGTGCTCTTCCTACCTACCTGAGGAAGAGCACACGCTCGAAATGTTGCTAACAAAATAAAAAAATAAGGGAACAAAAAATTGGTGTGCGGACCATCTCATTGTTGACAAGTAGCCTACATTTTACTTTGATCCAGCAACCATCCAAAAACGGAGTAAGGGTTATACTCAATGGTTAACCATCTCATTATGGGGTAAAACAATGCCCTATCAACTACCCTTACAGCCTACCCTGACAAGCCAGACTATAACATAAGATAGCGGTAAGACCAGAGCCATATAAAGCCGTTCGTATGGCTCTGGCTACAACCAATCAAAGCGAAAAAACAAGCCAATGCAAACAATGCTAAGCCCGCCCGACGACTTCCTGTCCACATAAGAGCGGTGTTCCAGTTCCCTATGGCTCATAGATGTTCTCACTGAGCAAATCAATTTGGTACCGTTAAGGTAAGTCTAGGGTTCTAGACTACTTACAGCATACAAAATAATATCAGGGCCCTAGACAAAATTATTTGCACCCTCAGCTTAAAATGATTTGCAGTCATCGTCCTGCTGAAACACACATGACCTGTGACACAGACACCGCTTTCTTACACTGGACCCTACATTGCACCCCAAAAAAGGTTGCGTCCAGACATTTTTTCTAATTCAACAAAACAGGTTGAATTGATTCAACTATCAAGTAATGAAATATTTTTCGCAAGTTGTTAGTCTTCTTTCAACCTTATGTTCGAATAAACAATACATCAACAATAACAACAATGTCTACTTTTCCATCTATCAAACATAAATTCAACCATCCTCCTTTGCAGCAACTTCCACAATGATGACCCAGTAATCAACTTGGCAACTAACTAATGATCAATGTGACAACCAGCACAGAAACCACCATATCCAGCCTAGTGACAACCTCAAGCACCCTTGCACCTTCCTGGGAAGTTGATGACGACCTGGCAAAGAATATATTGATCAACATGATCAATGTAGCAACTACCATAGCAACCACCTCAATAACCCAGGAGGAAGTAAGACAGGAACCAACATTATTAACCATCAACATTATGTCACCAGACAGCAACATTACGCAGTATCATTGGTAGTCATGGGTGGCACTGGTGGTTACACAGCTGCATCAAAACATCTCAACCACTTCAACTATTACCATGATTTTGAGTAAATACTACTAATTTCGTACCATTAATGAAGTGAACAACTTCATTAATGTATTTTATTTGTTGAGCAACTGTCAACATCATGTAACTGCTGGACTCTCTTTGGCAATCTCTAAAACTACCTCTTGACTTTTCAAACACTTATCACAGTAACATCAGCTCAATAAACATCAGTCCAGTAGACAGTAACATCAGTCCAATAAACATAATTCCTGCCACTGTGAGTGTCTTAACAACTCTCCTCTAAATACTACATTTTGTTTTCTTTTCTACTATCATTTTTTGTTTTCTTTTCTACTATCAATTTGTAACTTCACTTTTTAAATGTCTGCTTTGAATGCATTGTGTAATTCTCTGGAATTGCAAATTTTGTTTCATCTACTGCCCTTGTACAGTATAAGCATCATGCTCTGTCTGTCCACATCCTTCAGTAGTCCCATCAGTCAGTCCCACACACTCACTCCAGTCCTGAGATCCGTCCACCCTCTGACACCTTCCTCCAAACCTCAGCAGGGCCACCCGCCTGATGGATCCCAACGGTGATGACAGCGATCTGCCCCGCAAACATCACTATTGTCTGGAACACGTCTGTCCAGATCACCGCTTTAAGTCCGCCCTGCGGGACAGTGAAAGGTGAGACTGTTTAAACTTCAACTGGCCTCAGAAGAATAACACAACTTGTGCACAGCTTGTGGTTCATGAAATACACACCAGAGCTGTGTAGACAGTGCAAACCAATCCAGTTGCCAGCACTGCTCCCCATAAGTGAAAACCTGTGACTAAGGGGTGGAGTGGGAAAATACAAAAATACAAAACATGTGATTAATATTGTTGCGACGTGTGTGATGATTGAACATTGAAAAAGTCAAACTCTGATGATGATCAGCCAGGAAGAATTACCTGCATTAAGAGCAAGAGCAGGTGTGTAGATACCCACTCCCATGTATATTACCTGTAGAGAGAGAATGGGATGGGGGGGTGACAATGGGAGAGAAGCAAGTCAGATAAAGAAACACAAAATAATTCTACAGAATAATAACAATCTTGTGCATGATTTTTTTTTTTTTTTTTTACACGATATCTGAACCACAGCACTCACCATCTGGAAGATGAAGGTGACGGTGCCACAGAGTCGCACCATCTTACTGAAGCGGAGTTCAAGATACTAGAGAAAGACAATGTATCACAGATCAGATTTCCACTAGAACATAAAAACATCAGCTCAGTTGAGCGTTGTTTGATGACAACTCAAAAGGAGTAAGCCTAACGTTACCTGATAGGCACTTGTTAGGTGGAGGCGGTAGAAGATTGGGATAAAAATGTGAGCTGGGATGAGCAGGCCAAGCATGTAGGAGCACCCCAAAAACCAGTACTGGGTGCCATTATTGTATATTTCAGCAGGCGTTCCTATTATGGCCACGGCCGACTGAAACGTTGCCATGAGGGACAAGGCAAGGGGCAGACAGCTCATACTCCGGTCAGCCATGAGAAACTCCTGCGTGGTGCGCTGGCGCCCCCCAGAGAAAGCATGGTACAAACCGATTGCCATAGAGATGGCAAGCAGCATCCCGAAAACGACAAAGTCGACGGTAGAAAAGTGCTTGACCCCAAGCGTATCCATCATTCCTGGTAATGGATGAAGTTCAGAAATGTGGATGGAAGGCTGTTGAGGAATGTCCTAAAGGAGTTTCCTTGACAGTCAGATACCCCTCATTTTCTGAAACAAAGAATGGAATAAGTAGTGAGTCACGAGGAAATTATTATGTTCACACCAGTAAAGACTGGGCTATGTTGTGCAACTGCAGATATGACCTCTAAACAATTCGCCAAATGGCCAGTTTGTCAGACTGTGTGATACAAGCACTAACGTTTGAAGAGTAAAAGCAGTGAGCGCAAATAAAGCGCTTGAAAGTGGCACGAGTTACTGCCTGCCCAGGGGGTGGCCGATTTCACCTTTACCCCGCATACCAACAGCACTGCTTGCCACCCCACTAAATAGTCCATCCTCCAAAAACGTTAAATTAACCTTTTATTGTAAAGAGGCTACTAACATTCATTAAAACGTGTTAACTCTTACGATGGAGTATTTCCGTATATGTAAATAAAAGGGAAGGAGAGATCATAACGTTAAATTTCAAAATATTGCCTTAATGTTACGGGTAACGTTACATTAAATAGGCTACTGGCATCATAAAACTAGTGCGTTTAAACCGCTACAACACGGTCATTAGCTTACGTTAACGTCGGGTAGGCTACTTACCTTCACGCGTGTCGTGGTCTATGAACAGGTGAAGGAATAACCCAAAACCATAGCCAAAAAGGCTTCCTGTCCGTCACAGCCATGTGGCAATGAGTCTGTAGAAATCGTCCCTCAAATAAAGGGCGTGCCATAATTACTTAGTTTACATTAAAATGTAGACGTAAAACATAGCCGTGCGTTCCTGGTTTTCGTGTGACACGAGCAAGCGCTGTGTCAGTTATGACAGGACGAATGTGAAGAAGCAGTAACGTTAAGCAATCCAGACCCTTGGCATGGCATGGTCGTGCTTAAATAAGAAATAAAGGCAACCGCCGATACAAGCAAAAACTGACTATACGCATCGTCGGTAATTATTCGACAACACTGTCATTTCCACGTGCTTGTTATTACATTTGCGCTGTTTTGAGGTGCCCTCTACTTCCCCTGCGCAAGTTGATGTGTGTACTGACGCGCTTGAGCATAGCATCAGCATACTCTTGAAGGGAAGCTCAGATTTCGTTCGTTCCTTCCTTCCTGTTTGAGGGCGCGCTAAATTTGACAACTTCACCAAAGAGCTTTTCGTATTTGGGCTATTTTTCCTTAAATTAGCTGCAGACGTTGTGGGTTTTCCTTCCAGTAGCCAACAAACGATATAATATTGGGGTATAATATTTGGTACCCACAGTTGAGCACTACTAAAACCATCCGCTAACAAAATATAGAGGCAGCGAATAAAGTTGTTGAAGATTGATCTCCTGTAACGGAGCGGCTATAACGATTTGCAACAGATGAAATAAACGTCCCTAATAAAATTAGGAGCGGTCCACATCTCTTTGCTGAGAAGTCAACGTTATCGGATCTGAAGTCATGGGGGAGGCAAAACAACACAGTGAGTAACGTTAACGGTATTAAACCAGTCTTTCTGGACATCACAGAAAGCACCAGCTTGACCAGTTTTAAGATGGTAAATAGGCCTAGGTTGACTCTAGCCCGTTGTGAACTTGTAACGATTTGTGTTTTCTGCTACTGAAAATGGGGATAGACCCTGCCTTCCTCTCCCATCATCCAAACGTTATCCTAACCTTATTTTCAGAAGTTCAGCCACTTAAACACAGCAGCTTTGAGGTTTAACAGGCCATACCACAGTGTAAAATAGCAAAAGCCTTCTGAGTATCGTTACAATTTTCATGTATTGTGTAATGCTTGCTTGTTTGTTTCATCTAAAGCCCTCGTCTTGTACTGACTGCTGAAAGTTGTAAAAGTAACGTTACAGTTGTTTTTCTCTGCGTCAATAATTTTTTTTTCCAATAGATGTTCTGAGTTGCTTACAGAGGTTAGAGATGGGAGCCCTGGGTTTTCAAAGTCGAGATCCAGAGGAGATCCAGAAAAAGAACAAACTACATCAGTTAAAGTGCAGAGCATTGGCTCTCCGAATGCAAAGAAACCAACTCAAAGCACAAATTCAGACACTCAAGGTGAGCAGGCAATAACTTAATCATTTTACTTTTATGACCATTGACCCTCAAAAAATCAAGACCATCTGATCTTTTCTCTTTCATATGTATGTCTCCTTCATATAATATGTTATGTTTTCTGTTATTCAGTTTGAACCATATCACATATTGCATGTTATTTGACACTTGTCAAAACATGTAAGGCTAACACTTTTTAATACTCTGTAGGAGGCAAAGGCAGAGCTGGATGGAAGAACCACCACAGATGGTAATGAACCGGACATAGGAGGTCAAAACAGTTCCCATCTAATCTTACCACTTCTAATGGCTCGCCACACTCAGTTGAAGGACACTCTCCATGCCCATCACCTCATTGGTAACCTACAGATCATAACGTTACAGTCACATTTTTGTCTTACATTTTCTTGCCTTATAGTTTACACATAAAGTACCATTATGGAAACGGTTGCCTTGTTGTCTTTACAGGTGGCTATGATGTAGTAGAGGTGGACTCTGGCAAGCGGGTCTGTTTTTCCTTAAGCACAGCCTATGAGGACACTTACCTTGACACCTATCACTTGGAGCTGGACCTAGCCCGGGGTGTGCGCATCCATCGCCACGACATTCCACCTTCCATCCCACTGAAGAAACTAGCCCAAGAAACCCTGGAGACCGATCTACCTGCCTTTCTTGACACACTCTGGCAGCATGTCAATGGTCTGGCCAGCCGTCAATATCAGATCAAACTCATAAAGGTATGGGACAGTGATCCAGTCACGATCGGCTGCCATTTTGCTTGTAAGTTCTCCACTGGCCTAGCCTGACATAGCTCGCTCATAATATGAATGTTCATCTGTATCCATAGTCTGGGGACGATCTTCTGGGGCATGTTTACATCGGTAGAAAGACTACCGGCCAATAAGCGAAGCTGATTAGACGAGCTGTCCAATCGTTTCAAACCAGAACTGAATGTCCCCCCGCCCCCGCCGCCCTATAATCGTCTCAGGTTAAAGAACCTCCAGACCATGAATACGGATGAACAGCAGTATTATGGTCGGGCTATGTCAGGCTACCACTAACTGGCCTGCCACTCTTGCGAAATATTTTTTGCTATCTATGAGAGATCATGTGGCAAGCTGTTGGTGACTGCCAGAAAAAAAAAACCCATCTGACCACAGGTTCATAAGATGCATCTTGTACATCTTGATTGCATCGAGGTCAAAACTTTTGTGTTCTTCTAGGCTTTCTGAATAAGCGTTCTTTTGTTCTGGTCCTTGTACAATTAATAATTCTGAAGGTTTTTTTTGTCTCCCCTCTCTCCCCTCTAGGAGCAACTCAAGACAGTGAGTGTCATGGAGACTAACCCACTGTGTTCAGTCCTGGTGCTGATGTGTAAGATTCCGGAAGAGGAGGACATGGCCCTCCTCCTGTCACTGCTATACGGGGACCCACTCAAAGCTCTGCCCACCCAGGTTACCTTGGAGTCCAACAGTGAGTATTTTATATTACTGGTATACTCTTTTCATCCTTTGAGGGAGAGTTGGTCTCTGCATTTATCCCAATTGTAAATTAGTGAAACAAACACAGTACACAGGGAACACAAAGTGATGTGAAGCATTTACTAAAGCTGTCCGCACACCGGCTCCGCCAGCATTGCGGAGCAATTTCGAATCCGACAATTTCGCCTAACACCTAGCACAGTAGCCTGTGAAATTAACAATGGATGTCAATGACGTTTTAAAAATATTTTTTATTATAGACGTAAAAATACTTCAGTATGATAAATTCCTCATCTGATATGTTTTCTCAGACAAACTGCTCCCAGATGAACCACAGTGGAAGGAGGCCAAGTCTCTGTTCTTGGAATCATCACCTCACAAAGCCCTCCTAACCCTGAGGAGTCGGGGGTGGATAATGTAGACCTTAGGCCAGACCTTTGCAGACTGTCATTAGTCCTGGAATAATGAATGTGGACATGCTGAAGTGACTACATGGGGAAGATGCAAAGGGAGAAATGTTCAAGAAACCTGTAAATAGTTCTTGAACTAGGGCCTTGTAAATGCTTTCCACTAGTTTGAACTCCTCATTACAACGGCATTAACAAAAGCTGAGTTTGGTATATTGTAATGACATTTTAACTTATTTTGTAATGTTAAACAAGTATCTGTTATCCTGTTTATTAAGTTCATTTAGGGCGACTTACTCAGATGTTGTCAAGGGTCTTCAAAAAGTTGTGCATCTTCTGCCTCAATCTTTCCCTCTGTATCTGCTTGAGCCGTTCTCTTTCCTGCTTCTGCCACTCTCTCCGGTTAGCTATCTCTCTCTCACAGATGCTATCAATGCAAGCCATGTTCTTCAGTTGCACTAGGGACAGAACCCCACTGTCTTCTGACTCTCGCTCTTGAACTTGGAAGAGGGTTGGAGCAGAGCGAGAACTCTGTGATCTCATCAGATGGCCATTATTATCCTCTTGCCCAGAAATCAAAACTCTTCCAGGTGGGGCGGACTGGACATGAGGGCGATGCCATCCTTTCCTCCTGTTCTGATGGATCATGATTTCCCTCATTGTGTTGTCAACTGTGGCAATAGGCTCACACACACGAACATGCAGTAGTTTCTGATGCTCCTGCATCAATGAGTTTATATCCTGTTGCAATAGTTTGAGGACCAGTCTCTCCCGAACGCAAAGGTGACTTAGTTTGTGTTGGAGGTAGTTTTCCTCTGTTCTGTTCATCTGTCGCACATCAGCATGCTGCAGAGGCTTAGGCTTCCGGTAGTTTGATGGTTTAGTCATTTTGATCAATTGTATTTACATTACTGTATGTTAAATTAAGTAATCCATGCCATTCCCCTGTTATTATTTTAATAAATTACTTAAATAAAATAATTCAATACATGTTTGTAACATTAGAAAAGGGTAGTTTTCTGTGTATACATCTCTTTCTATACCTCACTATGCGACTTGACTGAAATTGATGAGGTGCCGTAGTTCTATGCTCAGCATTGTTCAGTGGTGTGTTTATCAGTATGTTCACATGGTGAAATATGATTGTGGTTGGCCTCTTCTGTTTATCCTGAAGAACAGGTTCAACTGTTGAAAATCACTAGCCTGACCAGCCTATTGTCTGAGCTAAACAATTTGCTACCGCTAGTGCATCTAGATTTTTAAGCTACAAAACCACAAGGTGACCAGTATTTCATCAACATTTTGCCCTCCTCTTAAATCATGATAGTGTATGAAAAAGCAAGCATTTCTGTGCCTCAGTACATAACAATGCCACTAGGTGTCGGTTGACTTTGCGAGTTTGGAGGAAAATAAGCGGTTCGGACCTCGACGAGGTTCTGTAAACACGGGCCGCTACAATCAAGTGCGCATGTGGAATAATATTATATTATATTAGTTTTTTTTAAATACCATAATTATTGACCCTAACAGTAAATGAAAGTGTGCTGATCTTCACCAAGTAAGTCGCCTACTTCCGTGCTGTTGAAACTGCCAGAGAATGTTTAAAGTTTCACTAATTAGGCTACACTCGTCAAGGGGAAAGGAAACGCTACTATCACAGTAGAGTTGATACATAATTACT
>JAODXP020000024.1:29936222-30056414 GCA_027497455.2 Sardinella longiceps
GTCCGGGGTAGTGTTGATACATGATTACTGTCGAAGAATGCAGTGACTGAGATGTAGGCCTACATACATTACGATGGTAAACTGAAAAATGTTAAATCTCCTGCAATTTGTAGTCGAAAATGTATTCCTGAAGAAAGCCTCATAAGCATCAACTATGTGCCGAAAATGTGCAGACATGCGTTGCAGTAAGTCCAGCAGGCATGGACCATGACCCAAATGGGGAGGGGAAAAAAAAAAAAAAAAAAGCTACAATGGTCTGCTTATCTCTTACATAGGCTGCCAGTTTCAGCAGTCATGCCCTCTACTGATTTCTAAGAATGTCGGAGCAGGAATTGTTTGTAGCCCTTATCATATTCTGCATTTTTACCATTTTCTTCCAATTTTCTAGATATTGTGTGATTAAAGTACGTAAGTACCACTTGAATCTGAACTTATTGGCATGTATTACAGACCATGCTGGCAGTATGTGTTGATGAACCAGGAGGTCCTGAGAAGCTTTATGTGGGCAAAGTTTCCAGGCCTCAGCTAAAGGCAGGAGAGATCCTTATCAAAATCCACGCCACTGCTCTCAACAGGGCTGATCTTCTGCAGGTATACTACTAAATAAAACATCTTCCACAACAGTCATTAGGAAATCTAAAAATCTTATAAATTCTGGCGACTACATTTCACATGCCTTTTTGCTTTTTTGTTGGTAGAGAAGAGGACTCTACCCAGCTCCACCTGGTGAGAGTGAGATCCTGGGCCTGGAGGCAGCTGGGACTGTGGCTGCTCTAGGCTCTGGGGTCAGGGAGCAGTGGGTTCTTGGACAGCAAGTCATGGCCTTGCTCTCTGGCGGTGGCTATGCTGAGTTTGTCTCTGTGCCAGAGGAGCTAGTTATGCCAGTTCCTCCTAGTCTGACCATTACCCAGGCGGCAGCTCTCCCTGAGGCCTGGCTGACTGCCTTCCAGCTACTTCACTTCATAGGTAGTCAATAAATCAGCCGACATGAACATATAAATGCATATTTTGTAGTACAAAATCAGCCCACATGAACATATAACTGCATATTTTGTAGTACAAAATACTGAATACTGTATTTACTTCGGCTTTTGAAGTTTGGATGTTATAACAGACCTGTAACTTTCTCTGTATGAATTTGGGAAGTAATTGTGTGTGTGTGTGTGTGTGTGTGTGTGTGTTAACACAGCTAAAGTGCAGCCGGGTGAGACTGTACTGGTGCATGCTGGAGCCAGTGGGGTTGGCACAGCTGCTATTCAGCTGCTTCGGCTGACTCAGGCCATTCCAATAGTAACCGCTGGGACTGCAGAGAAACTTCAGATGACTAGAAATCTTGGTGCAGCTGTTGCCTTTAATTACAAAGATGAAGATTTTGCCGAAAAGGTCCTTGAGTTCACTAAAGGTAACTAAATGCAGCCATACTGTACATGCGGTAATAAATATACTAAGGACGCCATGTGAATTTAGTTTTAAAATACTTCTGACTTTTATTTATTTTTAACCATAAAACCAAACTTTGAGGTCAACACCTCCAGTCTGAAATGTTAAGTGTATTTGACACCACGTACAGTATACAAGTATAGCCATGCCGTAATTCCGTAGGCCAAGGAGCAGATGTTATTCTGGACTGTGTGGGTGGATCGTGCTGGAATAAGAACGTCCAGTGTCTGGCTATGGATGGGCGTTGGGTCCTCTATGGTGCCATGGGAGGCAAGCACGTGGAGGGAGATCTGCTGGGCAAACTCCTGTCCAAAAGGGGCCACCTGCTTTGCAGCCTGCTCCGGTCACGCAGTCTACAGGTAAGACTCAGACACAGGGATGTGATTGGCCAAGGGCAAAAAAGCAGGAAAATTTTCAACCCATAGCGAGAATCAGCAAAATCGCAAAAAAGTGTCCCAAATTACCATATTTCACTCTACTGACCCATTACCTGTAGATACATGTAGTTTAATTGCACGACTTATGAGGGTCATATTTTTAGATCTGAAAATCAGGAAATCATGATTTTTTAGGAAGAATCACATCTATGCAGAGACCTGATGCTTTCATTCCTATCAATTTAGAGAAGTAGAAATGGTACAGTTCTTACTAACATACAAAATAAAGCTATTGAGATGCATTTAATTTGTCATTTGTCATAAATACACCTTAATATAACTCATGTTTCTTTGCTTTTTTTGCAGTACAAAGCTGAGCTAGTGAAGGCCTTCTCCGAGAGAGCTCTGCCTCATTTTGAGGCACCAAACTCATCTGTGGCTCTTAGGCCTGTGATTGACAGTATCTTCAGCATCCATGACATTGCTAAAGCACACCAGCATATGGAGGCCAACAAGAACACAGGAAAAATAGTCATTAGAGTCACTGAGTCAACTTCAGAGGAAAAATGACTCAATATACCCAATTTCCCTACCATACACACCTAGAGACTGTTTTGAAAATATTCATACACACATTTCAATTCCATATACCAGCATTTTTATTTACAACTGTAAATCAATTCAAATATAAGCTAATCAAAGGATGTTAAGAAAAATGGTTCACAACAAGAAAAATGGGCAACTAAAATAATCTAAAGTATTCCTCTTAAATATGCTTTAAATATGGTATAATCTGATTTGAGTACAAGTACAATACAATGGTTAATGAGATGAAATATAAGACTTCTGTGGAGTTACATCATATACATTAAATGGGAGATAATGTGCATGACCATAGAGCCGTCATGAACATAGAGCTTGGTTGTATCTTCCTTTCTACTGTATGTTAACCTTGACAAAATAGCCTCTAAAATGCTTTGATGTGGCGATGCCATGTGAAATAAACCATTTCAATTGTAGTTGCTACAGAAGGCACTATTTAGCAAAAACATTTAATTAACCAAGCAGTTTAAATACAAGGTATTTGAGCTAATATTTGTTAAATCAAAGTGGAATGCATTCTATTTGAATATCAAAGTACAATCAAACAATCAAAGGTATAATACTTCATTAATCCATTGTATGCCCATACATACATTTAGTACATACATTTTTACATTTTAGTTGTCAACATGACAAAATCAACATGACAAAGAATAAAATATGAAATGTGTCTTATTTAAAGTTGTAAGTTGTCATGTGTTACCTAAACTCTCACTGCCATTAGGGAATGCTACATACTGCATGTCCATGCAATTCCTTCAAATGGGTCTGGCTTTCACTGCTCCTATTCATGTGAAAAAGTGTTGTCAGAAGTGGGATTCGAACCCACGCCTCCAGGGGAGACTGCGACCTGAACGCAGCGCCTTAGACCGCTCGGCCATCCTGACATATAGAGGAGAATAATAGTGACCAAAATTGATAAATGCCATGCATTGTTCTCTATGTAGAGTGGTACTGTTTTGCCAACATAACAGTGGTGTTCCATATTTATAACATGTTTACTACACTTTCGTATTAGGTTTGTTCTACATGCTCAATTGAATAAGCCATTTTCCCACAGGAGAAATAGCAGGCAAAGCTCAGAACCTCTGACTGCAGTTAGCATAGCTTGTTAGCTCGAGGAACAGACCTAGCTCATCACTTTTATTTCACACGAGATCTGAGTGTTCCTAACCTACACTGCTGATTCACTTGAATGGTTCAGCAACGTTCTAATATAGTTCATTTAACCGGTTACAAACAGAGCCCTTGGGGTTAGTGCCACAGATGCATTTCTGATACCTAGATCACAGCAAATGTAAGTTATGCATGTTATACCATGTGATACCAACAGGCTAACGTTACGCATGCTACGCGTGCTCCTGCATGATGTTATCCAGGTGCTGGAACAGCGTAAAATCGAGTGTCGGGCGCTAGACTAGCCGCTGTATTACGACCTTGCAGTACAGCCGATAACAACAAAAGTATAAAGTCTGAAATTGGCAATAATGCGGCTTGATATTTGAATGCAAATGAGGTGGACACTGCAGTTATTTTTAGCCTTCCTTGACTTGCAATATGAAATATGACTCCTTGACAGAAGAACACGCGTTTAACTTGGGCTACATATCAGACCCCTCCTACGACAAGTCGTTGTCGCATGTTGTAAAGCAGGGCTATTCCATTAGAACTTCATAAGAGCCGCACATTTTCAGCGAGCACACGCTCGTTTCGAATGTGAGAACACTTAATAATCTGAATCATGCGATTACTTTCATCTTATTACTTGATCAACACTTCATGTTTGCATTCTAAAGATGTGTTAATATGATTGACCTAAATTAGGTGCCTGTGCATTGGTCAGAATGCAAGAGAAATTATGGAGACAAGGGACTGAGTTTTTGTTTTTGATTTCCAACAAAAAACAACGGTGGCAGTAGTATTCGCAGTCTGTAAAAAAAGACATATTGGCAAAACAGCAAATTAAATGCCTAGACTCAGCTATATAACGGTCGCTGTCGCCCTCTAGCTGCTAAACGACATTCATGCAGCACTTCTCAAACCAAGATCTTGGGCCTACCAAGGGCATAGTTTATGGCAGGGCCATTCAATTAGTTTTTCACTCTGGCCACGTTTCAAAATCATGAACTTAAGCTGGGCTTCACATTTGCAATGGTAACAAGATGTAACCACATGTTGTGTAGTTGAACAGCAAAAAATAAACACAGTTCAGATACGAAAACCTCTAATGGTGCCATTGCAATTAAAGAAGTTCAGTTTTTAGCATGTTTAGCCCCTTTTCTGGAGTGTCTAGGATGAAATAGAATCATCAACACCAAAATTTTGATTATTGCTCCTGTCTCTGATATTTGGCTCATTTAGAATCTCGCCTTTTCTGTTTCAGAATGGCTTCCTTTGTGCATGTCCGATAATGTCCTTAAAACAACCTTAAACCTTTATCTTAAAGCTTGTGCTGCTCACCAAGTGGTTAGTGTTGTCCATTGATGTTCCAAAACAATTACAGTAGCAAAGTACAGTTTCTGTCACGTTTTATGTGGTAATTTGAACATTCTGGAACATTTTTTCAGCATAGTAATACCAACTAGCACAACAAAAATACAAATAAAGCTGGATAACTGTATTTTGCTAAGATAATTGTTGTGGAACATCGATGGACACCAGTAACCACTTGGTGAGCTGAACATGTTTTAAAACAAGTGCAGCTGCTGGATTTTTGGATACTGGATTTAGCTAATTTGTTAGTTTAGTTGTCCTTTCCTTGACTTTGCAAAATAGTCTCTGCATGGCCACAAACACAGTGTGCGCAGAGCGCATGACGCACCACTTTGCCAACTGAAATAACATTGACTAGCAAACACAAGCTGGCTGGGAAATAGCCTACTCTTACAGATTGCCGTTAAGCTACTAACATTATGACTTACAGTAACTTCATTCATAATCCTTTTCAATGAGGCTCATAACCTGACACGAAGGAGACAGGCAGAGTGAAGAAGGGGTTGGGGACTTGAGAAGTCATTATTGTTGCTGCTGCCGTCTCTCTACCACTTGATATGATGATGCAAATACAGCAGACTAGACGCTCATCGGCACACTCTGTAGCATCACTGAAGCCCCTTTAAAAATAACTGTTCATTGCCGCCAGCATGCGAATACTCCAAGAAATGACGTTCTATGACGCTACATTCAATCAACATCATCAAAGACACTACCCACCCCTCACACGCACTGTTCACCGTCCTACCATCTGGTAAGCGCTACAGCAGTAAGCGCTGCTGAACAACCAGACTCAGCAACAGCTTTTTCCCACAAGCCATCAGACTGCTGAACTCACTCCAGAGAACAAGACCGTAAACCCCCCCCCCCCACCCCACACACACAACCAAGACCAACCACTCTATGAACACTCTCCTGCACAAAAGTTTACAGACTTCATCTCCATGCTGCTACTTGCACCATGCACTTTTGCCTCATTGCACCTTGTTAACTCAGGCTTTGCACTCCAGTAACATACCTCAAGACGTCTGAAACACTGACAGTTCAGAATGTATGCTCACATTGTCTGTTATGTTGTCTGTTATTATGTTACTGTTATCTATCATTACCATGCCTGATATCTTGATAACTTGCACCATGCACTTTTGCCTCATTGCACCTTGGTAACTCAGGCTTTGCACTCCAGTAACATACCTCAAGACGTCTGAAACACTGACAGTTCAGAATGTATGCTCACATTGTCTGTTATGTTGTCTGTTATTATGTTAGTGTTATCTATCATTACCATGCCTGATATCTTGATTACTTGCACCATGCACTTTTGCCTCATTGCACCTTGTTAACTCAGGCTTTGCACTCCAGTAACATACCTCAAGACGTCTGAAACACTGACAGTTCAGAATGTATGCTCACATTGTCTGTTATGTTGTCTGTTATTATGTTACTGTTATCTATCATTACCATGCCTGATATCTTGATAACTTGCACCATGCACTTTTGCCTCATTGCACCTTGGTAACTCAGGCCTTGCACTCCAGTAACATACTGTACCTCAAGACTTCTGAAACACTGACAGTTCAGAATGTATGCTCACAATGTCTGTTATGTTGTCTGTTATTATGTTGCTGTTATCTATCATACTATGCCTGATATCTTGATATCTTTGGACTTTTATGTCTAGCGAGTTGTGATGTCTTATCTTAGTTATACTTCTTAGTTGTATGTCTTAATTTTAACTTGCACATTTGGAGCTTTGAGAAATGCAATTTCAGTCTGCGTGCTATGTACTATTGTAGTGCTTGATTGACAATAAAGTTCGCTTTGACTTTGACTTGACATTCCCAACATTTATGATATTTAAGACTTTCATCTTTTCAAAGATGAAATCTGAGATCTGTCCTTCCCTTCTGGTCATTTGATGTCTTTCTGATATATCAGATATTATCTGCATGTATCAATGAACACTACCTCCAACTGAACCGTATCTAAACTGAACTGCTTGTCCTTCCAGCCAAGCAAACCATACATCACATCAGCAGTTAGATCACAGGTTCTCAAAGTGCGGCCCGGGGGCCAATGGCGGCCCACGGAAACATTTCCTGGCGGCCCGCGATATCATATCATAATATCTAGACTCCTCCTGTTGCTAGACTGTGCAGTTTTTCCTAAAATAATCTAAAGTATTCCTCTTCAAGATGTTCTAAATCTGCTATGAGCATCTGATCTTATCATAGTGCACCGGTTCCTGAAATGAATCGTAAGATTTGGTTATCAAAATGCTGTGGAGTTATACAATTTACACTTATCAGAATGAATACACTATCTACAATCAGAATTTGAGTTGGTCAAGAGGAACCAAGGAATGTTGTTTAGCACGGCCAACACCTCACAGGTCAATCCAGGCTGTTCTCAACAGGCATTCTCTCCACCTTAAAGACATTCTTGAAAACAGAGCTCTTCCGAGAGAACCTCTTGAAATATACTAACTTGCCGCATTCTTGCACTTCGTCTTGGCACATGCCACTCTTAGTAAGGTTTTTGCATGTTTGTGTTATAGCTTGAATAATATTAAAACGTCTGCTAAATGCATGAATGTCATGACTCGCTGGTAAAATGGTGTTTGGGGGCAAAACGAGTCCACTCATTACTGACTAACTATGTTGCATATGGCAAACTATGACAAACTGTAGACTGTCTTACCTTCCCTATCATATGAGAAATACCGTTTTACACTAAACAGACGCTCCTTTTCAGATACCAAAATTTTTAAGATGCAACATATAGCCACGCGCAGCATGGAAGATTTCAGTATACCAGTCTCTAGTTGCGTGTGCTGCTCTAGCTCTCAGAAATTGGCCAGTCTTCGATGCGCATGTCTCACTTGCGCACTTGTGAAAATAGTGAATAGGTTATGTTGACAGACTACAGTCAAAAGATCAATTCACAAGATAATGAAACAATATTGTATTTTTTGAACGAGAATCGATGTTGATTCGATTTTTTTGAACCCAACCCTAATAATCACTGAATGTTGCAGTATACTTTGCGTCTGTCTTGTAAAAATGATGTAACTCTACAGTACGTCATATTTATCTTTTTTTTTTACAGATAAAGGATGCCATATTCCCCTCCTCCCAACTTCTCCTGGGTCGAGCCAAACAAAGTGGCTGGCTTGGCTATGCCCAGGATGACCGCTCACTATCAGTACCTGCTGGACAATGGCATTAAACACCTAGTGAGCTTAACTGAGAGAAAACCCCCATATCATGACACATGTCCAGCATTGACGCTACATCACATCAAAATACATGACTTCTGTGCTCCCACTTTCGATCAAATCAATCGCTTCCTGAGTATCGTTGAAGAAGCTAATGCCAAGGGCGAGGTAAGCCTAATACAGTTGGCTGCTACTACTACAAGCCCTAGCCAAACTATGTTAAGCAAGTTAAAATGAACTATGAGCCATAATAGAAATGATCTCTCTTTCATAAATAAGTTTCTTTACTTCTCAGGGAGTTGCTGCCCACTGTATGCACGGGCATGGAAGGACAGGCACAATGCTGGCCTGTTATCTGGTGAAGACAAAGAAAATCAGTGGGATCGATGCCATTCGAGAAATCCGCAGGATTCGCAGTGGCTCCATTGAAACTAGTGAACAAGAGAAGACTGTGGTACAGTTTTATCAGCAAAACAAATGAAACTATAACATCAATGTAATTTAAATTATTAAAGTGTATTTATTTGGATCTATGGAGGCCTTTTTGTCCTTTTCTTCGGCAACATTGTGACCATTTCCTAAAACAACTGTCACTTAAGACCATGCATTATCCATCATTAGAGAAATAGGCCCCTGGGGTCCAAGGATAGTTGCTAACTAAGTTAGATGGTGAATGAGTCAGTAAGTTGACTGCTTGCACAAAGCACTTCAACAATGAAAAGTCTTTGTCAGAAGTGGGATTCGAACCCACGCCTCCAGGGGAGACTGCGACCTGAACGCAGCGCCTTAGACCGCTCGGCCATCCTGACATACTTCTCTTTGTAAATATGATAATTACCCAATTAGCCAGCTATAATTATACTAATATATTACCTCAAATTTAACAACAACAACAACAACAACAAATTATCTGTCAGTTCATCATAACTTCATTCAGCCTTTACACACCTGTCTAATGTAATAATAGTCTTAGACATTTTGATGGAAAATCAAACAATACCATAAGCTATTAACCTGACAAGGCCTTACTGTTTTCCAAATCTCTCACACAACATTCCTATACAAACATCTTGCAGGGTCGCAGCCCACTATACTGAACTCCCAACTCCTCTGTTGCTCGTAATGTAACATTTCTTGTTAGAACAACAGAACAGACCTATACAATTGCAACTAATGAAAAGCCTTTGTCAGAAGTGGGATTCGAACCCACGCCTCCAGGGGAGACTGCGACCTGAACGCAGCGCCTTAGACCGCTCGGCCATCCTGACATACTTCTCCTATACCCTCAGAGTATATTTTCCTTAATTCAAATTTCAGTGTTTTGGGAAAACAGGAAAAAAAACGCAACCATGGTTTGGATCAGCCATGGACAGGTGTTGCCATCTGCAGGAAGCAGACTCGCTTACTCACTTCACCCCATGCACAGACAGGCACACAGACACATACTCAACCACACACACACCAAGTGCAGTTTGAGCGTGAATCCCGGTGCCAGTTAGACAGTCTGCCTCTTGTAAATGGCAATTTTTGAAGGTTGAAGTTAGTAGGCCTAATGGTTATGGTCATGTTATATTCTTCACAATATTGATAAGGCTGGTACAGCTTCTGCTGAGGCATCCCGCCATGACAACAAACCCACGGCATGGGTCGCACGCTCTCCACAGAGCCAAAAGCACAGGCTTCTAACTCAGCCGTTAGAAGAGCCCAAGGAATTGAGTATTTACATGTACTGTAGCCAGCTAGCCGAGCTAGTTGGCGTCTGTTACACCTATTTGCCATTTTCCATATCTCACATAACATTCCTAAATAAATCTTACAAGGTATCAGCTTGTCATTTTCTTAACTTTTCTATTGCTCATAATGGAACCATTACTTGTTATTAGTACAATGTAACAGACCTTTATCATTGTAACAAGTGAAAAGGCAGAGGTGGGATTTGAACCCACGCCTCCAGGAGAGACTGCAACCTGACGGCTTGGCCATCCTGACACAGGTCTTGTGAAAGATATGATAAATACCCAATTACAAGTGCAAAGTAACAAACCTATACAATGGCAAGGAATGAAAAGCCTTTTGTCAGAGTTGGGATTCGAACCCGCGCCTCCAGGGAAGACTGCGACCTGAATGCACCGATTGATTGACTGATTGACAGCCCAGCCTTTGCTTTTCATGTAGCCTAAAACTTGTCAAAGATATTTTATCAACTGTCTGATTCATGCTCTAATTTAGTAATGCAAGGCAATCGTAATTAACTGTGTATAAATATTGTTTTTAAAAGTCGGACAGGCCTGAACAAGACTGTACACATCTGTGCATTAACTAGTAAAGTACGACAGGTGACAGCTAAACGTGCACATTACGTTGCTGCAGGGACAGATGCTAGTCAGCGAGTGAATGCATGACACAAGCAAGATAAACAAAGCACAAACTAGAAAGAATGGTCAGCAACCCACTGAACACAAGATGAATGATTTTGCAAGCTTAAAACTCACTGAAGCAATCCATTTTATCACGTTGCCGTGAGTGAGTGGAAGGCATATCAGTGTACCAAAACTACTCTTCTTCATATTACCAGTCTTAAAGCTTTGCGCCGGACCACACCTTTTTTTTCTTGTGCGCCTATGCATTATAGTCTTTAAAATACAATTACTTGTATAAGAATTACTGAATATTCAGATGCTATAATTCAACACATTTGCCCTTTTTTAAATCAACATTTAAACACAACATGCCTCTCTTGTGGGCCAAGCAGGCCAGGCCCTTTTTAATAGGATAAAAGGTCATTGAAAAAGTTAGCTTATAATGCACATCACCCCCACTCCCTCTCCCCTAAAAAAGACAAGCATTGCAAAGGCTTGAACAAGTTACGTCTGAAGTGGGATTTGAAGCTACAGTAGGCTACGCGTTGGAAACCAGCTTTAGACAAATTAAATGAGATAAATCAAAGTGTCTCTGGATAAATATTGCAATCTTGAACAGACTGATATTCTATGGTACCGCCATGTGGTGTAGCTGGGGTTACTGTCTTTCCATCGAAAAATTTGATTGAATTATGAAGCTAGCTAAAACAGAATTCTTTTAAGATGTGGTGGCACTACAAGGGCATATGAGTTTTAAATTACCACGGGATGCAAATTGAACGAATTCCCTCAAAATTAAAGTTTTAATTTTAAACAGGCAGGTTCATGCTAAGCTTGAACTTATTGCTAGCTCACGCTGCTTAGCTTACACATTAGCCTACCATCAGAGAAGGTTTAATGGACTCTGTTACCGTCTATAATTTCATTTTGCCCATCACATTCACATAGACAATACATATAACGTTATAAGGAGACAAAAAAAGAAACTTACTCAGGTACAAAACCGTCCATAGATGAACGACCATACACCCGTGGTAAAGGTCTCACCAGCGCAGGCCCGCTCACCTGCTTTTCACACACTTGAAAATTAAGCTAGAATCTAATGCTAAACGTTAAACGTTATGGCCTACAGCGCCCTCTGCAGGTGGTAAAGACTGGATAAATGACAGCTGGCAGCAGCGGGGTTTTACCCCGTTATGCAAATAGTATTCATTGCCTTACTTTTTTGTTTATGTATGTTTGAGTTCAATACGAATGCACTTTTTCACTCAAAAAAGGAAACAAGGCAAAATAGGCCATTATGACAGGCTGTTATATCAAATAAAACTGAGGCAGAGCATTTTTGTTCATTTTCAGATATCTTTATTGAACTGGTCATTCCATCTCTCTGGTAATGGGCTACTGCTGTTGTATACAAAAACATGAGAAGATTTCATCACCCTCAACAAGAATGCAATAGTCTGCAAAGTCAGTAGTTTTTAACCCTAATCTTTCCTGGTGTCAACACTGATCAAAGTTCACTTCTGCAACAATTCACTGAAGCGAGAGAGCTGACAAAGACAAGAATGTTCTGTTTCCCTGTTGCAACCGACCAACCAGACGACAGGCAATAATCCCTTGGCCATTTCTTCTTAAGCTTCTCCTCTGCTTTGATCTGGCAATTTTATGGCGCAAGTGCCTGGTGACTAAGGGGTGTTACCACCCACATTTACAATGGGCCTAACATATGTCATCCGAGGATAGGTTGTCTCCAGGCCATTTGGATCAGACTGTCTACAACCACAGAATTAAGTGAGTGACCAGTTGAGCTTGATGTGCTGGTAGGCTAGATCCTGTTTTTTGTGTTCTGTAATACCAATAGGTATAATAATACCAATAAAGTACAATCATTGTTGGTTCTGTCAGCTTGTGTACGAGACTGAATGAATTTGAACCTGTAAGAGACCACTGACCACATACACTGTAGAATGAACAGCTTATTTGATGCCTATTACGGTTCTCTTCATATACATATACAAGACAACAACTACCTGATGATAAAAATACAGTAGGCCTACTAGTCAAATGTTTGGACACGCCAATGCTAATGTTTTCTACATTGTATAGACAAATACAGAAGTCATCTAATCTAAGACATATAAATATAATATACTGTATATGGACTACTTTAGCGAACAGAAATGTCAAATAAATCAGAATTGGGTTTATATTTAAGATTATTAAAGAAATCACATTTTTTTTAATGACAGCTTTGCACGTTCTCAGTCAGCTTCTTGTTTGAGACACCTGGAATTGCTTTCCAAATCTTGAAGGTGTGCTGATCACTACTTTGCCTTTATTCTAGTCCAACGCATCCCAATCAACCTTAATTGAGCTTGCTGATTCTGGAGACTAGTTAAAGGGCAACTTTAGTCATTTTCAACAAGAGTTCTAATGCTCAAGCTACTGATAAGCCAATACTGAAGACGCAAGACATTTTGGACCAGTAAAATATAACACATTTTTTTTTCTAAAATATTCCATACAGTAGCCTATATATTTTGGATGACTTCCATATTAACCTACAATGTAGATTTTTTATTTTTATTTTTTTAAATTAAATTAAACAAATTATTTAGAGGGCGTATAAGAGGGTGTGCCCGCCCAAACTCTTGACTGGTACTGTATGCCAGCAGGCCTCCCTACATTGACTTACACTTTACATTTCGGATTCAATTTACCATTACTAAAGGAGTACATTGTTCTCTGGTATCAATTCAAGAGGGGGACATCCAAACTACTTTGATAAAACTTCTGTCAAGGTCCCCTCCTACCACTTTGACAAAGGCCATGCTGCGCTTCAGGAGCTCATAGCTAATGCAAAGAGCCTCTGGCGCTCCTTAAACGATAGCTTCTCGGGTGCCTTCACTTGACTGCTCTCTCCCCTACAAGAAACAAACAAAATATTTTACTTTAATATAATAACTCTTTATGGCACACTTGTCATTGTACTAGCAGTACATAATCTTTAGATGAATGAAATCTTTATTAGGATAGCCTCTTGAGATGTGGCATCTCGTTTACTAGAGGGTCCCGAGCAAGACACATACAGCAGACAGCAGTATGTCATGCAACACATACACTTATAAGAGCAAATACATACAGAAATATACACAGAAAACACACACACACACACACACACACACACACACACACACACACACACACACACACACACAACAATGATTGAAAGATGAAATCTGCAAGAGTTACAAACATTGATTGACTTACCCCTGGTGATTTCCATTTATTGTCTTGCAGCCAGGCTCTACAGCACTTCCTGTTGTGTCTACTACATATATGAAAGGGAATCATATTACAGTTCAAGAGCACCACACTGACTTATATTATGTCAGCATTTACTACTGTTAAATTCTGCTGCATCTCACGTATTTGTTTCCTCACCTTTGACCTCTCTTTCAGTGTGGCTCCTGGTCTCTGTTTCCTCTGTGTGATTCTTACTCAGCAGCTGGTTGATGCCGTCTTCTATCAGCTTTGTCTAAAAGATGGATTTATTGGAATTTACCCTTTCCATAGTATCAATGACAAGAGGGGAAAAACTAACGAAGGAGATTAGACTCTAGAAGAACTTTATGTTTTGTTTATCATTTCATAGTAATACAATATTAAAATAGTTGTAGCACTACAGACCTACAGACATCTAGAATTGTATTTCTCTCAAAAGATTTGAATTCTATTCTTATTATATATTTTTATATATATTTTTCTTTAATGTTGTATGTTGCATGTTGTATGTGTCTCTATTGGGCTTAGAGCCTGTAATAAAGTTTAATATATATATATATATATATCCTGGTGTGTAGTACTCACCTCCACCACGTTCCTCTTTTCCTCTTGCCTCCGCTCGTATTCCCTGATGTCCACGTCTCCGTCTCCGTCTCCGTCCCCATCTCCGTCCTCGTCGCTCTCGCTCTGCTGGAACTCCTGCAGCCTCTTCTGGAACTGCCACTCCAATGAGAGCCTGCGCAGGCGCTCGCTCTCCTCCAGGGTGCGCTGTACCTTGCCCTGCAGCTGCAGCACCTCCTGCTCCAGCTGGTCCACGGCCTGGTGACGGAACTGTTTCTGCAGCCGGTCACGCTCGTCCCGCCGCCAGGGGTCCAACCAGAGGCCATTTCTGGAGGGCGACTCGGTGGTCAGACCTGCAGTAGGCTGCTGCATATGCCTGCTGGCAGGGGTGGAGCTGAGACAGCATGGGGATTTGCTACCCTGGCCTGGGGCTTCTTTTGGTGTTGGTGGTGTGGAGGCGGGCCTGAGAATCGAGGGCCTGGCTGATGGGGGCCTCTGTTGCTGCTGCTGCTGGGTGGAGAGAGACGGAAGACGAGGGCGAGGCAGTGTGGAACAGACTGGAGCTGGGGTTGGACTCAAGTATTGGCCCTGATGCAGAGCACCGTGGACCGGGGTTCTGGCCAGAGTGTGAGAGCCACTGTGGCTCTGGTCTCCTACTGAGGAGGCTGCTGGCGGTCGGAAAGTCACAAAGGAGAGCCCGTGTGACGGTGAGGCGGGGACATCGATGCGTACGGGCTGGGAGGTTTTCATAAGAACGCCTGTCTGTGGGGCTCGCCAGCTGCCCTGGTGGCTGGCTCTGCTGAGTGTGCTGGAGGTTGGATGCACTGGGATGGTGATAGATTGACTTAAGGTCTCCTGCTTAGCAAGATCACACTGGCTTTTCCAGACCTGTGGTCGGTCAAGGACAGACGGGGGTCGTCTCTCCTCACACAAGTTCTCCTGTGATCGAGCATGCCTCTGCACACAAACCATGAAAATGAAAGCCTGACTCATATTTCATCACATGTCCAGACTCATTTCATTTGTTTCTGTGGATGTGGGCACCCCAACCAAACGCCACACTCGTTTCACTGCTTCTTTTATCATTCGAATCATATTACACAACATGCAAATATACACCACCTTAATTCAAAACAATATTTGCTTAGAGGAAGTGTAAGTGTGTGATGAGTACTTTAAGTGCTTAGTACATTCCAAGTAGGTTAGGTAACTTTATTAGTACCCGAAGGTAGATTTGGCTGCAGGTTAAAAGGTTAAAAAGCTGCCATACACACATAGACAATAGACAATACTGACATTACCACAAGACATTGCCACAAGAAACTGACATTCAGGAAACATTGACATAATAGTGACAACAGTGTCCAGACCTAAATAAATAAATAAATAAATAAATAGGTAGAATACTGTAGGTGCAGGTAGTTGTGGATTCAAGGGCATAAGTTCTAAAAGTGCGGCCCGGGGGTCAATGGAAACATTTCTGGCGGCCCGCGGTTGCATCTGATAAAATCTGTAAAACTATTAAAACTGTAATTTTCTTTGAAAGAATGAATTTCCATTTAGTGGTGTTCAGCAGCATCTATAGGCATTTATTTATTGCAATAAATGTCAACAGCAAAGATGCAAAATGGCCATTAAAATGATTAAAAATGGGATTGTATTTAATTTTTTTTTTTTTTTTTTCTCTCTTCACCCTCAGTTCGGTGTTGCATCCCTAAAGTGTCCCTCACTGATCAAAACTTTGAGAACCCTTGTTCTAGGGCAAGAGGTACTCTTGGAAGAGTTGGGTCTTCAAGAATCTTTGAAGGTGGAGAGAGTGCCCGTTGCTCTAGTAGTTTTTGGAAGGTCATTCCATCAGTGGATACCAATAGATGAAAAGAGCCTGGATTGAGCTTTACAAGGTGTTGGCCGTGCTAAATAACGCTCCTTAGATGAACATAACCTTAGGCATTAAGACTCCAAATTTATGAGGGTATTCAGGTTCAGATCCATCAATCAATCTGTAGGCCTACATTACTGATTTGAATATGACACAAGCAGCTAGGGGTAGCCAGTGGAGTTCTATGAACAGTGTTGTTATGCATTTGGCTGGTTAAGAAACACTGATAGCAAATGGCAAACTTACCAGAGTGTTTAGTACAGTTGGCCTGTCAGGTTGTGTTGGACTGACAGTCTGTTCAGGCTCTTTATTGCTGTGTGATCTGGGACTTGGCAGCGTAAGGTAGCCCCTCTGGTATCCCAACACAGGCTCGGGGGGAGACGGGGGAGAGGGGGGGAAGCCAGGCTCTTCCTGGGATTCAAAGATATACGTCTTAACATGCACGTGAGGGTGATGTTGAAACACCATGATAACACACACAAGCAGATTTGATTTACTGTATATTCACCAAGAGATTGCCTGTGGAGACTGATGTGACTTTATTGGCTGGAGTCACTGGGTCAACTGACATCTCACGAGGGCCACTGGGTGGATCTGAAAAAGAAACATCCATATTTTCAAACCATATTTTATGTGCTTTACAAATAAATCTGACATTGACATTAAAGGAATGCTCCGGAGTAGGTTTAAGCATAGCCCTGTTGCACGAGCCTTCTAACAGCAATATATTTCGCATGGAATGAAAGAATTTCAAACAGCATAGACCTAATGCGAAACACTTTCCATTAAGTCAGCGGTACCTCAGATCTTACTTCCGCTTTCGAATAATCAGTTTCCATTGATTCAGTGTGAAGAGCTTGTTCGCTTCTGCGTTCGCATTTGGTCTATGCTGTTGCAAATGATTTTGTTCCACTTGCTAACTAGTGCATTTACCAGGCTCGTTCACTCACTCTCCACCTCAAGCTAGTGTGAGGTCCCCCACTGTAAAGTGCTTTGGGTGTCTAGAAAAGCGCTATAGAAATCGAATGTGTTGATGTTGTTGTTGTTGTTCAACAGGGCTATGCTTGAATTCACTCTGCAGCACCGCTTTAACATAACAAACGTAAGTAAGATACAGTAGTAATGTTTGATAATGTGTGCCATGTGAAGCTGCTGATTCTCTCACAGGCCAAGTTGGGGTTGGAACGGTATTCCCATCTGTTCCTCATGAGCACCGTTGCATTTGGGTTCCCCCTCGTCCCCACCAGTTTCTTGCAGGGGCTGATATTTTCTGTTGTTTCAGCTTGAGGGAGGAATAAAAAAAAAATTTAAACAAGGCACAAGCCATAAGCCTCTTGTCTTTTCCTTATTATTTTATAAATCTGGTACTCATACCAATCAACATAAGTCAGGTTATTTAATTTACATCATACAAATTATAATACTTCATTCAAATCAACCAGGGGTTGACCAAAATGCTTGGCACTTGGCCAGTTATTTTTTATCTGTAGGTAGATATATACACTCCCCGTTGTACAATGTATGAAGACAAATAGTAAAAAAGTAATCAGATGAAAATAACAACACTGGATTCATTTGAGACCCCTCTCTATCGTTCTACTGAGTTCTGATGAGAGTTCTACCTCATCAGCTGATGGTGCCTCACCTTTGGTCGTGACTGCAGGTGGCTGGATAATCACATCATCCAGTCCGTAGAACACTGCTGCTGACTTCACCACCTCCAGGTTCACCACAGAGTCACTGTGTAACAAGATGTCTGCTGCCCTGAAAAAAAAAAACACAGACACAAACAACTCAAACTGTGGGTGCAGTGAAGCAGTGATTACATCGCTCAATCAGGTGACCAGGGCTTGATTCCTGAATCCCACTTTATGAGTCCATGTAGCGGTGGCCTGCTTAATACCAGTCAACTTCAATGTAAAAACTATGGTCTTTGGTATTTTTTGCCCTCAACGGTGCCTTCCAGGCAGCGCTGCCTTCAAGGCACTACTCCACTCAGTTTAGGGTTAGGATGAGGGGTTGAGGGGGTTAGGGTTAGGAATAGGGTAAGGGTAGTGCCTTTTAGGCTGTTCTGCCTGGAAGGTGCCGTTGGGGGCAAAAAACACCATTGAGCAAAAACTATACAGAACCTGAGCTAATGACATGTGTACTGATGCTTATATACGATAAGATTAAAATGCTTGAGGGCATTTTTTTTGTCTCTGTCTCAGGTATGAGAACTATACATGCACTTGCGACTCCTTGTGTTCCTTACTTCTCCTGAGAGAGGCCGATCAGACTCTGCCCATTCACACTGAGAAGCTGGTCTCCTGTCGTCAAACGGCCATCCTGTAGACACACAGTTAGCAAGCAAAATCATTACATCATTCCTGTTCTCGTCAAGACTAAGATTTGAGTCTAGATCTGATACAGTTGATGAGATTATACAATCAATGTCATTTGAAAACACATTTCACTACATGTTTTACGAAAGTGTTTCATTGTATGTGACAAATAAACCTTTGAACAACTTGAACTTGATTTGACAAATTCTTTAACCTGAAATACTTACCACATGTGCTGCTCCACCTCTCACAACAGACTTAATAAAAATTCCCAGCTTGTTCTGTCCAGGTCCCTGTTTGAAAAACAATGTTGCACTTAGACCCTCAACAAAGCTGTTTAGCAGATCATTAGCAGATCTCATCTAATATACTGTACATTTGTGGAGTAGATGCATGTAAATACATGCTCGCTCACCTTGGCAGCAACTATACTGAGGCCGAGTCCTCTGTGCAGTGGTTTCCTCAGAGCAATCATCATCACATCAGGTTTCTTGACAGAGGAAAAACAAATCATTTTACTTAGCAGCTACTCTGATAATGCTGCTATTAAGTTATCTTTTTTGTGAAATAAGACAGTCACAATGTATCTTACACAGTACACACGCTGAAAGAGTAAGAGATGCATAGTTAGAAAGTAGAACTACTTAAGTAGACTACTTGAGTACTAAAATATAGTATCTGTACTTTACTGGAGTATTGTTTTTTCTCCTACTTCCACTTTTACTTCACTACATAATTATGATGAATTTAATACTTTTACTCCAATAATGTGGATATGTGGTGAATCATTACTCATTACTTTTATAAGAATGTTACAAATCGCACCACATCCAATGGTATCAATGCAAGACCGGTCGATAGCTCTGTCACCAGGTTTTCACTATCATTATCGGGCGATTCAAGCGATCAAGCAGTATATAAAGAGACCTCATGCTTCCCTTCTACCTTTCGCAATGCTGCATGCATTCAATTGGGAGAGCTTAGCATGAGTCAGTCTACTGCTCCATTTCCATGGAAGATGATCCAGAAACCAAGCCCCAAATTCTTTGGTGAGGGTGATGAAAGTGACAATCCCTGGCCCTACTTGTTTTCCTTCGTTTGCCAAAAACACAATTTGTATGAAATGAGGTGCCTCTGCTTCCCACCAGCCAAATAGATTGTGCCCAAAACTGTAAATGTTAAACTTTAGATAACTTTCTTTAAAATTCACAGTAGGTATACTTCTACTTTTACTTTCAGTACTTGAGTAGTAATTTTTAAAATACTTCTACTTGCAATACTTAAGTACAAAACATTTTGAATAGTTTAGTACTTCCATTTAAGTATGATCTTTAAAGAACACTTCAACTTCTACTTACTGTAAGTCACCTTTTTGATATGGTACTTTTACCTCTACTCCACTCCTCTACTCCAGTACTTTATACAACTCTGACGACTACTATGTATGCGTGTTTTAATTTAACCAAACTGACCATCAGTCCAGAGCTATTTGTTTTGAAGCACAAGTTTGTGGAGACAGAGGAGCCAGAGTCTGGTCGGTTGAAGAAGACAGTCCAAGTGCCGATGGAGTGGGGGTGAAACATCAGAGAACAAAAGCCTGAAAAATGACAAGCACAGCCAAGAATACTTAACCGTAATTAATTTAACTTTCTCTGGATTTAAATTCATTTAAAACTGAATCTTAAGAACAGTTACAACAGAATATTATATTAGACTAAATACTGTATATCCAGCTTTAAATTAGACATCTAATCTTAAATATTACTGATAGTCAATTCCAGTCTACATAGTTGTGCATGAAGAATGGTTTTAATAACGCAATCTCAGCCGTCATTTGACATGATCTGATAATAGAAATTCTATAGATTTTTTTGGCTATACAGTACCTTTATGACAGATGGGTTCTAGAAAGTCCCGAAAGCCATGTGGGATACCCTGCATGTTGTCACAGGTGTAGCCGTCCTCGGGCAGGAGAAAGGGCAAACGAAGGTCAACATCCACCTCCAGCTGAATGTCCCACCCTTCTTTCTTCAGAAGATCGTCTGTTGTGCTCTCTGCCAAAGCAACCAGGCTGTCAATCATGCCCTGGGTGGATGTAAATGGAAGAAGAGTCAAACCATTCATTAGTCTGCTTATTTGTTTCTGTAAACAATGATGGAAGTGTCCATTCCAACCTTTAGGCCCTAAGGCCCAGGACCCTCAAAGATATACATGTAACTGGCATAAATCAACTTCATTCAGTTAAATCTTTAGGAGTTCAGAAGATCACAGTGCAGGGGAAGGTAGGAATTCATCCAGCTCACCTTTGGTATGGTAGGCATATTGAGACTCAGAGCACGAATCTGTAGAGAATTCAGTTTAAAGCAAGCCTCATGGACCCGCCTGGTGTCCTGCATGATGTGTGTGTTCATGCTCACGAGAGTTATGGCCTGGGGGAATCAAAACAAAACTTACTTTCAACACATCTTGTTTTTAATGACTCTACATACAGTACTGAGCATTACAGTATGCTTTACCTGCAGTAATAACCAAAAGGAGTGACCAAGGAAAAGAGTGACAGTGATGCCTGTTTTGATGTTCAATAAGGTGACTGTTAAAATGCTGAAATTTTATATTTAACTTTTTAGCAGGGGCTATTATTCAGAGACACGCAACACACACACACACACACACATACACGCACGCGCGCGTGCACACGCAGGTGCGCAAACACACACACACACACACACACACACACACACACACACACACACACACACACACACACACACACACACAAGCATACCTGCATAACAAGACTTAGGTGGCAGTCTGCTGCCAGTTCCAGGCCCTGCCTCTCAGCCCAGGCCGAAACGAGGGTGAGTCGCTGGCGCAGCGTTTCGAGCCACAGGGGTGACCTCCGCGGCTGACCTCTCGCCCCCGGCCCTGATCCCAACAACCAGTTCACCAGCCAGGCACTGATGAAGTGCATCTGCTGGGAGAACAGCTGGATGCTGAAGGCTGCGTTCACACGGCATCTGCGCAATAAGCTCATGGTGCGCACCAGACAGCTCAGCACTCCTTCTGCACAGACATGGAACAGCATTGGGAATCAGACAAGAGGCCAATACCACTCAGAAATAATTCATAACTTTGACTTATTTAAATAACAGTGCCTACATGATTGCTGTAACATAACTTTGAAAAACCAATAGGCCTAAATAAAATTCAAAAATAATAATAATAATTCATAACTCAACTTTCAACAGGACAATACGATGCAGTAGCTACAGTATCGGCAATTTTAAAAAAATATTTTCACTATTTCATTTTAATCAGGGAACACAATGTCAAAGACTTTCTGAAGTTGTATTTGTCACCTATAGCTGAAGACTTGGCTGGTTGTTCTTTAGCATCAGTCAAGAAAGACGGCATGTGTCTCTCCAGATCCTTCTGCAGGCGTTTGGATAGGTATCTAAAGAGCACAGGTTTCACAATTGCAGAACAATAGCCCAGATTATTCTACAGGACAGGACAAAACTGACAAGCCACCAAACTGAGACAAGCCACCAAAAATGGGAAACAATTCCTGGAAAATAAGGACATCTGTTCACCCTAGATTAGTGTCTCTAATTCCTCCTCTCTTACCTGAAGCCGTGGTGTACCACCTGAGCCAGAGTGCTCTGAGCTGGCCTGGTGAGGGGGTTCAAGTCTCGGTCCTGTCTCAGAAAGTTCAACAACTCGGATGCATTGGCCATCCAGAAGGCCAGAGACACAGCAATCGTCCGGTGTTTCTGAAGGTGAACAGCCAAAATTCAGTGAGAGTACTGTAGGAATATGTCTCATAGCCTCTCAATCTGTATTCTTATGGCCTGGTGTTGAGTTCTAATGAATCAGATGAGTGTACAAAATGTAACAGTGCATCATGTTCTATGTATAGTACTGAAGTGCATGATAATGGAAAACAGTAAAATGTAAAATATATGTTCACATGTGGACACACACACACACACACACACACACACACACACACACACACACACACACACACACACACACACACACAGTCTGCACCGTTTAGAATTAAAAGGAGCTTGGGGAAACAGATTTGTTAACAAACTAGAATGAGATTTTGACAAACAAACAAGTTTGGGCACTAGGCTGTCATCCCTATCACTTAAGTCAAACAATTACAGTGCGTGCGGTGTCTTACAGCAGACTGATGATGGCCCAGGGTCAAAACACCTAAACTCCCTTAGAGGAATTTACTTTAAGTAGGGTTTCAGACAGAAAAAGTATGCGGTGCACTGGGTTTAGCAACGAATAGGTCATGGTCAAGTTCATCAGAGTGTGTACCTGAGCTGGCTGAGCGATGTGCTAAAGCTTGTAGTACTAACTGTGCTTTCATGCCTGGGAACAGCGACAAACTGCTCTTGCACTGCAGAGGCCATTGACTATTATAGGTTTCTGACTGACGCAATGCAGTTACTGCACTCAGAAACCTATTTTATCCAACCTTGGAGGTGGGAACAAGATGTACATACATTTTGTCATAACTAACCTCAATCACTGTGTCCATCATGGCAACCATCTTGTTGGTTATGGTGGCCACATGATGGCCACTGTCATGAGTGCCACCAACCAAAGAGCGGCCGACCAGGTAAAAAGCATAGGCTGGGGAGAGGGGGAAGTGTACAGTGGAGCTATTGGTGTAGCTCACTATAGCGACCAGAAATGCCTCTTCGTCTAGGACAGAGAGAGAGAGAGAGATTGGACAGTGTCAAGCAAAACCTGAAAGGTGGGACAACACTGAGAAAGCAACAACTCCTCTACTTTACGATAGACAGGTATGCAGTTGCTTGGGGGCAGCTCACGTGCAGAGGCCTACATGTGATGTGCATTTGGCAGGTGTTTAACTTACTGTTGTCTGCTAACTTAATGCTGACAGGCAGAATCCATGTAGATTGACTGACATGTAGAAAAAACAGAAACTTATATTCAAAATCTGTTCTGTCTTCACGGCATATACTTGATTTATCTATTTCAATTTAAGATAGCTTCTTGGCCACAGTTTGTAACATAATTAAGATATTATTAGGTTACACAATTTCTTGTGAGTATATATCATTGCATTAATTTGACATTTCACATTTCACAATGTTTTGGCAAAATACTAGTCTAGAAATTTGTATGGATATATGTACTGTATAATGGTGGCAAATACTTATATTATAATACTGCATGTTATCTACACTGTAAAATAGAATTTGTAATGGTTACTTGAAAAATATGTGGAAACTCGTTACCTCAAATGAGTTAAGTAAATATGACTTTTCTTTTTAGATGTAAAGTTCTTTGAACTTGAAAAAGAAAAGTTATATTTACTGACTGTAACTCATTTGAGGCAACAGGTTTCCACACGTTTTTCAAGTAAACATTACAAATTCTTTTTTACAGTGTACTAAAGCTGTGTATGTAGGACATTTCCCAGACTTTGCACTGGGGAGCTTGCTCTGACCTGCATGGGCCCTGGCTTCCGGGGGCCTGAGAAAAGGAGGTTAAATATGTTAATTACGCATTCTTTAGCAACAATGGCTTGCATACACACAATGTAGGCATACACACAACCCCCATACACCCATTCCAGTCAGTTACTTGCATCAGTGTCACAGCCATGACACCAGATACAAAACAAAAACATACTGTACCCCTATATATGGTTAGATACATGTTTTAAACAAAAGTACATGCAAGACAATAATGACAGAGTACCTTATTCTGTGGTTCTTCTGTGGAAAGCAAGAAAAGGGGAAAAAATTACATTTAAACCTCATCACGACAACAATCTATGCTCCAATGTGTTGTGAGAAAATCTGTGCTATTTGTATTAGCCTACATTAGGCAACAAATGTCAGTGACATATCCAATGCCTTTCTCACCTGGCCTCTTGTCTTGAATATCAGTGTCTGATGAAACTTTAGACAGACTGGTGTGCTTCTGATGTGTGGACTTTTTCGCATTTTGTCTATCGAGCAGTCAATAAATGTAAAACACATCAAATTACAGACATATTCATTATTCGTAAAAATAGGCATTTACATATTATGACAAATCTAAACTCTACAGGTTAAAGCAAAGCTTGAATTGAAACCAAAGCAATCTAATGGTTTTAGTAATACCTATAAATGTACCCTGCATTTCATTTTCTCTTTAAAAGCCCTTGTTGGACATGCATTGGCCACCTGCTTTACAAAAGATTGTAATGAAAGGCACCAGTGACGTACCCATTTTGTTTGCCATTTTTGTTGTCACTGTTACCAACAGAGCTGTCTCTCTTTTTATCCTTCTTTTCTTTCTTGGACAGAGTCCTCTTAAAATTCTGGATGACCCCACACTTCTCTTTCTTCACCTCCACTTCAGTCGTCTGTCACAGCACAGAGGGAGAAAACAAACAGGAAATACTATCACTATACTAGAGCAAATACTATACTAAGCCAGACAATTATACACTGTAAAAAATAATTTGTAATGGTTACTTGAAAAATGTGTGGAAACTCATTGCCTCAAATGAGTCAAGTAAATCTAACTTTTCTTTTTCAAGTTAAAAGCACTTTACATCTAAATTTGAGTTTCCACACATTCAAGACAACTGAGTCTTCTACACTGTAACTTCTGGACAGTACATTCCTGGCAACCTGTTGACATCTCTCCAGTATGCCATGCTAGGCTGAATGGCTCTAACCTGTGGTAGGGACTTGATGTTCCTCAGGACAAAGCGTCCCTCACAGTTGCTTTTAATCCAGCTGAGTTGAACAAGCAACGGCTTCTCCTTCACCTCCAGTCTTCTCTCCTCTTCGCAACAGAACATGGGGGAAGAATGAGGATCAGAATGATGAATATACTTAATTTTAAAATGACAATATGGCCCCTGTTTGGTTTTTACAAACAAAATGGTGGATCCACAAACCTTTATTGATGTGGATCTCATACAAATGGAAGGAGTCAGCCTTCAGTTTCATGTCTGGTCGGAACTTCTCAAGCAGGGTCTGAGTGACATCCTGGGCCGTGTCAGTACAGCCAACACGAAGGCACTTGGTGGCAACATTTCCTGCAACCTGGTCTTCCCAGTAAAATCTCATCACACCGTGATACTTCAGGTCCTAGCGAGGCCACAAAATATCATAATATAGATCAATGAGATCAACATACCATTTCATTAGTTATTGCCCATTCATTTCAGTTTTGTCTTTCCCTGCTCAATGGTACTTTTTTCCCCTCAACGGCACTCTAAAAGGCACTATGTTAACCATATCTCTATACCTAAACCACTTCATCCTCACCCTAGCCCTAGTTTTTTGGGGGGCAGTGGCTTGAAGGCAATGCTGCTTGGAAAGCGCTGTTGAGGGCAAAAAAAGGATAAAAGACCATTTTGAACGAGACTGATTTGTGAAAAAAATTAGAAGACACACATGAGATTGACACTTCAGAAACGTTCTCACCTCATCAGGCTGACTGATTTCGAAAAGGTCAATTCTTTTGGCATTCCACTGGTTAATGATATGGGTGAGGCTACCTCGTTCCTGCTCCTTCAAGGCTGCATCAATAGCCTCACGATTGGTGCCTATATCCATTATAGAGAGATAATTTCCATTCGCAAGTTCCATTTTGCAAGAGTCTGGCACAAACACAAGGCTGCTAAATGTAGGTATTGATTTACAGTCTGTAAAAAGTTTTGTCCTGAGATTGCTAGACTACAGTGGTAAACTGTCAACTCCCGTGCTTGTCCTTTGGAGTGTCACTGTAAATAAGTATCAGTGCTGGTGAACCCCCAAGCCCAACCCAACGGCTACTCCATGACTGCTATTCTGGGTTATTACGGTTGAGTGCTCAGCTCATCAAGGGCAGGCTGTAGTTAAACAACGCAGCTCAATGCAGCTGCCTCTAATAAAAGAAAAAAAAAAAAAATCGCTGAAAAAAAAAAAGAATTTGAAATCATTTGAAATATTTCCTAAAAATCTCATTATGCAGGACCTGGATTGCATACAGTCTTTATACAGGAAATTTTTAATAGCTCACTCCAGGGTCAGACTGTCACTGTTGGAGATGTTTAAATAAGACTAAAGACACCACATCTGAGATGTTTCTATATGCTACTGTAAATGCAGGACATTTTTGATGACACTGGACGATATATTTTATTTATTTGCATTTTATTAATAATAATTTTTACAACTAAAGTAACAATTTCACCCCTCCACCACTCTTTTAATGAGGTATCTTCTCTGCTGCCAGACACCATACATGAGAACTAACAAAGAGACAAAGACCCAATTTTGTGGGTCACCAGTCCATTTTCCTCAGTAAACAATTACAGCATTGTTTCCTATACAGGCAAAAAAAATGTAAAAATGGCCATGCCTTACAGTTCTCAGAATATGGGGCCAGTCAGCTTTGGTTTTTTTATTCAAGCTTAAAATATAACTGCCACTTCCCAGACCACCCACTTGACTTCAATAAAGGATAATTCTTCCCATAAAAAAAATCAATAACAAAAGATATAAAAGATAATATAAACTCTAGCTCTCTGGGTTGAACCATGAATGCTATGATAACTGAGTGTAGTGATTGTCCATCAGTGACACAATAACAAGTAGTCTACACAGTCTTTCAGTACATCAAACCCCAGGGTTCCCAGGTAACAGGAGGAAGTTTCCTTTTGAGGTCTTTGGACTTGTATAGGTCAGTCAGATGATGCCATCTGATTCCTTCTTATCCTTACAGAGGCAAGTGGTCCTAAAACAAAGACAAACCAAATACATAAATCATTTGGAATCATTGAGAATTAATCAATTAACGAGGAAAACAAATTAAAATCACCTTTTCATTTTCTCCAGGTCGTCTATCGTCTCAAGGAGGTTGAGCCCTCTCATTTCGGGCAAAAGCATGACCAGTGCACTGTACAGAACGGACATCAAACCTAGCAACAGTAGAAGCCATAGAAACACTCAGGTGATGACTTATTTGAGGGTTGTTTTTTTTTAAGTTTATTTATTTTTTTAGAAGGGACAAAAAACATTAGCCTTGTGTAAAACAAGAGGAGATGCATTGCACCAGGTTTGAGCAAAGTCATGCTAATTTCCACCTGTAGTCCCTTAGCAGTTGATCAATCAAATGTGTGTAGCAGAATGATTTGTGAATTTAAAAGTGTACAGGCATTCCAAGAAATGACCATCTTACTGTACAGTAAAAATGCAAAGGAGTAATCCACATGATAAAACAAAGATGACAGCAACCAGCACACACACAGCTCTAGGCTATGGGCCCCATTTTGATGACGCAATGTCAAATGAGGTTTGACGCATGGCGCATATTGTTTTGGGGCGTGCCAGGGGCGTTTTTTTTGTTATTTTCACAGTGCAGAAAATGAACTTCGCGAAAAAATATTTATATAATTTATATAATATAATTTGAGGTCTACAGGCTGCACAAGACACAGATGAAGCTGATTTAGTCCTAATAAGATATCTTGGAATATTAATTCCTTGTCAGCAGACTGAGTAAGCGAAAGTTAACTTGATTCTCCATTCAACGTCTCCCCCTCTTTGAGTTTTCAGTTGCAGGCTAATAGTGTTTAACCACATCTTACTGGACATCATAATGAATTTCCGATTGTAATAATTAATGTTGTGGCCTTCGTTGTTATGCTGGAAAGAGGACTGTATTTCCAATTGCGTTGTGCACCCATAAAATAGCATTTCAGGAATACGCGATTGACGAATGACCAGGTTTTTCCAGGTTTTTCTATATGATAGCATCTGTTGCGCTTTGCGGCAAGCCACATCTTCGCCACACCTTCGGGCGCAAAGTCATCTCCTAATTAGAGAACTGACATAAAAACGAACGATGCGCCGTGTGCATGATAGGGCCCTATAAGTTATGCATTATGCACAAAATGTAGCCAATCGAACTGAAAAGATAGTGTGAGATAGATAGACAGTGTAAACAATTCCAGTCGGAAAACCCACCATAGAGGAGAAGAGGAAGCTCTTGCCAGATGGTAGCCAGTCTGTATAATAAGAATGGGGCGAACACAGCACCTATATCACTGGCTGATGAACACACAGACATACCCAGATTTCTGTGGATGACACAAAGATGGCAACATGAGACAATTTAATAACCACATTGTAAAAGTACAGTGAGCAGAATTATTTTGGACATATTTCGGATACCAAATATATACTGGGTCAACATTGTATTCAGAAAATGAAAAATGTTTTCATGTCCGCATGGAAATCATTATTGAATTAGACTGTTAAATCTAAGAATTCAGAATAGCCGATTAATTTGCATGTAAACTGGAATATTTCCATTTCTACAATCTTTTCTGTGATTGTGCTTCAACCAAAATATTGACCTTATTTCGAATATTTCCAGCATGTACAGTACACTTAGTCAATGATATTTTGTGGAGTGGAGAAAAATCACCTGAGAGGAGTTGGGTACAGTTCTGAGTTGGCAAAATTCACTGTCTCAAAGCCAATTGCCACAGACAACCTTCCGAGTATAGCCACTGTTTTTTTCAACCACAGAAAATCTAAGACATGAAAATAACAAAGGAATTTGAATATTTAATTGAACAAAAGTCATGTCTTCAAACAAGTTACCACTCCCTACACTTTCATAGACACCCTTGCGAACTGCTAGTAAATCATGAAAAAGCAAGAATCCAGAAGTGAAACGTTTCCATATTAAAGGGAGATTTATTTTATTTTATTTTATTAAATTCAATTTGATAATCCTTTGAAAAAAACATCCTCAGTATAGTCTTCCTTTAGTAATAGTAAAATTGCACCTTTGCTTACCTACGGGAACAAATGGAACCACCAGGCAACACACCCCACCAATGAAGTTTGATGTGGCCATGAGGGGTCGGCGTCCTATGCGATCCACTGTAAGATAGAAGATCAGACCAGTCGGAAGCTCGACTACTGCTGAGATTAGAAAGTCCAGGAACACGTTGTCTCCCGTGATCCCCAGACGCAGCACCAGTCCCTGGAACACAACTGTGCTTGTGAACCTGTGATGGATCAGAGAACACATTTGAAGCATTTTTTTTATTTATTTTTTTTTACTGTGATTACTGTCACATTTCAAACACAACACTGGACAATTTCGAGTCTGTGTCCATGTATCAGTATGGCACCAGGAGTGCTCAGTTTGAATGGTCACCAGCACCCAAGCAAAAGAAGTCATTAGCATTGCACCCTGTGGCTAAGATTGCAACAAAAATGTAGATACTAATTAATGATGACTTGCTTTGAATTCAGTTGCCAAAACCAAGCCTCAGTCTACCAAACTAATTATAGGATTTTTACCAAAGGAGGCAAAAAGCTAATGTGAGTTTCATCTTTATGAGTCTTCTGGAAAGACAATCTGGGGTAGCACTTCATAATTACCATCCTCTATAAATGGTTATTAAATAGCCTATTAACATTAGTAAGAAGTTAATTGGAAAGTTTGTGGTTTCAACCAGTCAGATAATTTAGATTCAGATTTTCCCATTTTATCATTCAACCATAACAAACTGTAAACTAACTGTTAACTTACTATCTCAATAACTATGCTGTAAAATGTCTGTCAATTACTGCTACCTAACTGTTAAAGGAGAAAGCCGGCGTGAATAAACACGTAGTCCTACTGTTTTGTAGTGCCAAGCGCTATAGTTAGCCACCTCAATCACTGGATTTCATGCGAGGCAGACTGAGATAGCGAAACGGCAGCTAACGTTAACAGAATGGGGCATTTTAAAACGAAAGCAAATTGATTAGGTTTCATTTTTGACATGCCTCATTCAGTTAGTGTTAGCTGCCGTTTCGGTCTACGATGCACAAAATGTTATCATTGAGGTGGCTTTCAGTAGCGCTTAGCAGTATAAAACAGCAGGGCTAGGTGTTGATTCACGCCGGATTATACCTTTAACTCTTATTTATTAACAGTTAAATAATTACTTACAGATGTTAATAAGCTATTTAATACCCATTTATAGAAGACAGTTATTATAAAGTGCTACAGTAGATCAAACTACATGGAGAGGGAGGAGGGGAGGGGGGAAGGACAAACGGCAGTTGGGTTTGATGCTACTGTATCCTTTTGACTGGTTGTTTAGAAAGATTGGATGGTGTTTTATCTGTACATTCATTCCACAGTGACTAACAAATTTTATTTTTGTGTAGGAACTTTTAATGTATTGGCTGCAATCAAGGTATAGATATCATATTAAGAAATTAAGTAAAGAAAAAAGCTCAAGGAAAGCATTATGTACGAGACCTTTAACCTGCTGTTGATGAATATAATCTTTCTTAGAAAGATGTACTGTACTCCCCCAACAGTCTCCAATGTCTGTTGAACTCATGGAACCTCACCACAAGATTGATGAGTGTAATGAGTAATGAAATGGTTTATGTTTATCCTTTTTGGTTTACTATAAAACTGTCAGGGAGGACCAACTGACTGCTTACATGATATCTTACCAGTCCTCACCTGTACACATGCAAAAGCGTATCATCCCCTTATGTGACTCCTTCAAAAGCATATGTAAGGGGTAATGTTTAATGTATTGTCCGCCGGTCATTATAGAAAAATATTTCCCGGGAGGAAGAACCGGACACCGACGCACAGCTGATGTCTTTTCACTTTCAGCAATGTTTCATTGTTGATCCCTATGCGTTGAATGATATGTACACGTGAATCTCAAGCATTATACTTGCTTGAGGTCATTATACTTTTTCAGCGGTCATTATACAAAAATAACTGACCTGCGAACATTGAGGAGGCCCATTAAAAGTGAATGGAGCCTCCTTCAACACTTTAGAGAGTCATATAATAATGGTATGTACTATACTCTATATGCCCATGACTCAAACTGTCTTGGCTTGTCTAAGTGTGCTTTTTCATGACGCTTAATGATTTCTGTGATTTTTGGTGAAACAGAAAATTACTTTGAAAGTTTTAAATCATTTAAATTTTGTATGTGTCACAAGATAAAACATACAATATATTGAATGTATCAGGATATTGCCTACAAAATAATTGGCCTTTCCAAGCATGCTTGAGTATGACATTTGGAAATTTGGAATATTAGAAAAATGTGGAAAATTTGCTGTTGTTGTTTGTTTAGATTGGTAGAAAGTAGACAGTTACCAGGCATAAATGAGAATAAATGTGTTTCTCCTCATGTTTGGGGTCTTGAACAAATCAATAAAAGAAGGGCGATTCAAATCTTCCTCCTTTTCAGTGAGGGGGTCAACCTAAGCAGAGAAAAAAAGACACACAGAAAAAAACATGTAAGCATTTTTGAAAATTACCTGTAAGGACAGAACAAGTTTTACTTGGTTTGCTGTTTAGTAAATAGCCACACCTTTAAGAATTAGTAGACAGACATTTTATACTGATACAATGTAATATTTGTCTATTACAAAGAAGTTTTCAGTCTGTAGAGTTTTGTAATGTAACCTGATGAGTTTTGTAACGTGACCTGATTTTTTTTCAATGCTGCAGTCTGTGACCTTTGATCTTCTCCCACACTTCTGTCAGTTCAAGGTGTGCAAAAGATTGTTTTAGTTTTATTATCTTTCTTTGATGAAAGTAAGATACAGAGTCACTGCAGTTCAAATATTATCGGCGTGTCTAATATTTCAACCCACACTGTTATGGTGAAAACATCTGCAAAAGGTTTCATTAGAAAACAGTGATAAATTAGATTCCATGCATACTGCAAATGAAAGTATTTCACATCTGGGTTCTCCTGTCAAAACTACTTGTATCACTGTCAACTAGCAGCAGTTATACAGCAAGAATAAGAAAATCTGCCCTTTTTTAATAGCTGATGGTCTCCTTTTAGTAGATGATATATCTTATTGGTGTTGTCATAGGACTCTACATGTTCACTACTGGCACTTACTAACTAGTTGCTCAGCCAGTAACAACTTTATTTTTTGGTTGTTTTTTTTAATACTTAAAATGTTCATCAGAACTTACATGCTTTTTTTGGAGAATATAGATTTCTCAACTTGAAAACCACCCCAAGCAGGAAAAAAACAGGTGGCGTTTTTTTTTTTTTTTTAACATTCTTTATCAAAGAGCATCCACTCACACCTGAGGGGATAACTGTCAATGTGAGCACATCTTCAGTAGGGTATTTTATTTCTTAAAAAAAAAAACTGTTCAATGTGTCAATGTGAGCATGCCCTTAGACCAAAACCCAACACAGTGTAACTTGGAGGTAAGACTGAGTATGTGATGGTAATGTTTAAGCTCAAAGTGCTAAATTCTAAGAAAAACCCTTTCCCAGGTTTTCATGGAGGTCAGGACGACCCAGCACCGTAATGAGGTCTGGTCATGATTGCACCATTATAGCCTGCCTCATTACCACCCACGGACTGATTGACAGACACTTTTATGTTTTGTCTACGTCTTTTGTGTTTGTCTACGTCTAAGCGCTTTGGGTGGCCTTGCAGTCAATAAAAGCGCTATATAAATAAAATTTACTTACTACTTACTTACTTACTTATAATAGATTATAAACACTGATGTGCTGATACAGTCCCTGGATTTAGAGCCACCAAATAAGGAGTCCCTGTGTTCCTATTGTTGCTGACAGCATGATACGTAACTATACAAAGTACCTTCCTGCTCAAAAAGCCTCAGACCCCCACGGCTACCAACTCCTGTGACAAATACTTAAATGTCAGTGGAGTGGGGGGCCCACCTCCCACAGTCTCTTTTAGAGCTGCATAAGAATAAGATGCTCTGAATAAGATAGACTGAATGAATGTAATACTGTAGTTAATGGTTAATTTTCCTATTTATTTCAACTAGGCATTTCGCCAGCAATAAGTAGCTACAGAGGTATTACCTTTTGGAAGTCTCGTCTTTGAAGTCGTCACTTGTCATGCATTCACATACATTAACAATAGTGTTGTGTGTGTGTGTGTGTGTTGGAGGGGGGGGGGGGGCGTACCACTCTGAGGTTCTCTGGCAGAGATGTGTTGTTGTACTTTGCGATGCTCTCCACAATAACCATGGCCTCCTGTGTTCTCCTCTGGGATATCAGCCATCGTGGAGACTCTGGAACAAGCCTGTGAGGACAAGATTTTACAGTCCAGATTTATTCTCTGTTCTAAACCTTTCTGCATCAGATGTCCATATCAATAGCACTTAGCATTAGATTAAGTGTGTGTGTGCATACGTGCGTGCATGCATGCATGCGTGTGTGTGTGTGTGTGTGTGTGTGTGTGTGTGTGTGTGTGTGTGTGTGTGTGTGTGTCTGTGTCTGTGTCTGTGTGTGTGTGTGTGTGTATGACTAATTTACCAGAAGTAGCCCAGGAACATAAAGGTTGGAATGGTCATGGCCAGCTGTAATGTCCTCCAGGAATGGATATAGTAGGCCAAACATGGCAGAATTACCATGCCAATAGAGTAGACAGTCCGCGACATCACAGAGACAAATTTCCTGTTCCTTGATCCAAAGAATTCAATAACTGCATTGGAAAGAGAAGAATTTATCTGAATTTATCTGTACAGTTAGGAATAACCCACAGGGGCCAAACTCATTTTGCTGTGCCTGTGGCATTCTGCCACTGATATTGGGCAAATTCTTTTCAGCATCATGAAAGATAAGTAGTCACTGCATCACGATTCCAGAAACAACATGTATGTTTTTATATATTACACAAATCTATGAATCAAACAAAGACCTAACTGTCCAAATAATCCAAATAGGGTAACATACAGTATGACATACCAAGGACATATGAGGCTGTCCAAGCTCCCTTGGCAAAGAAGCCTTGGAGGAAGCGGAATGCCAGCAGCAAGGGGTAAATGGTGGAGACGGCCACCCCTACCCCAGCCAGACCCAGGCCCAGCATAGAGGCAACAAAACATGGTTTCCTGCCAAACCTGACGCAAAACAAATGAATGTGCAAGATGGCCTAATCATTAGCACTGTACTAGCATTCCAGCGCATTACACCAGGGTAAAAAAAAAAATGCATTTTAGAATTTTGAAGCAGCTCTAGCAAGTCATTCATATTTACAGCTGTCAGTCCAACTGCTTTGCATACAAATGCTGTCATGACTGAAAAAGAAAACAAATATGTTCTAACCTGTCCGCAAGATACCCAGTGACCAATGCTCCGATGAAGAAACCAACAGCTAGAAACACCTGGTTCAGATCAGCCAACCACGACTTGTCACACACCAGGGAGAACTGCGCAAAACATAAAATAAATTGAATTGAGAATGTTTACAATTCCAGATCAGAGACACGCTGTGCTCAGCATTATTGGATGATGATGAAAAACATCAGAAGCCCGACATCTAGGCTTAAAGGAAGAAGTTCAGAGTAAACGGAACTGAGTGTGGCCTAAAATTGAGAAAATCTGAACATGCAAATGAAGAGAAATAGCCTAGTACCGTATGACAGAAAGTAACACAAGTAAACAGTTGGTATAAGCCTACATTACATGACGACACTTGTTTCTTTCTACATCACTGTAAACCTTAACAAAGGCTACCTGTAAGCTACTAGGTTTTCTTATGTGTGAAAACTTTCCATGAATAGGAATGCATTAAAATAATTCAACTCATTAAGCAAGATGCAGTGTTTTGGGGCGTAAATACTTGAATTTCACAGTGTCATATTTCGTGACCCACAGCTACGGTTATTCTTCGGATGTTTTTGCTGAACACGTGCTTCATGTGCTGTCACTAATTTTTATTTAGTGGAGTCAGCGTTAGATAGCTCAAATATTTTAAAACTCTGGAAACACACGTGCGCACACTCTCTCGCACGCGCGCGCACACACACACACACACACACACACACACACCTCTGTCACAACTGTTGTGTGATTCGAGTCGAACACCCATCCGTGATCGCAGGATTTAAGTCCAGGTGCGCCGGCAAAGGTACTTGAGGGTTGACTGATGTTATTCCTGCTACAGTCAACAAGACTCGTGTTCCAGTCCACATCAAACTTCTGGCAGCGGCCGAAGGAGCCACGGGGTGCTGTGCGCTGCCGCAGCTCCCTCTCGCTCCAGCCACAGTCGTCCTGGATACGCTCTGCATGATCAATCCGGCACCAATGCTCCGGTGAATTGCCCAAAAACACGACCCCGACCAGCACAAATGCAAAAAGCACGAGAGGCAGACATCCTAACACAGAAATCCTCCGCTGATACCTGCCAAAGTCTCCCACATGGCTAAGAAGTTCATCAAAGCTTAACATTCTGCAAGACGGCAGTAAAGTTAGTGATCTGTAGGCTACTGTCTGCTGGTTTGATGTAATTCCTCATCTCTCCTGAAGAATTTGGAGGTGTGGCCATATGTAAGGACAAAGTCAACAACGCGTCAGGTCAAACTTTTCATAATACAGACAGCACTGCTTTGTGTCCAGTTATATTCAGAGGGTCATCCAATTGGTCAGCCAACCATATGGAACTAATTTACGCATCCTCGTGTACATGGGTCAAGGGCAAGCCTGCCCACATTTTACTGTCTTACAGCTTGGAGGACTGTGTGTGTGTGTGTGTGTGTGTGTGTGTGTGTGTGTGTGGGGGGGACGCATCTCCCCTGGACTTAAGCATTGTAGCAGGTCAAGATGGCTGTCCTGAAAGTCTGTTCCCATAAGCCCCAATCTTTGATGAGATTTTAACTCTTTTTACAGTTGCGGCCCACGCCCACCACATACTTTGATTCAACAATTCTTCAACTGCTGACCCTACTTTACAAAGGGCCTCAGGTAGATCAGCTATTAAATGACATGCAAAGGTAAAACCAGAGTTGTATAAAGTACTGGAGTAGAGGAGTGGAGTAGAAGTAAAAGTACCATATCAAAAAAATTACTTGAGTGGAAGTAGAAGTGGTCTCTAAACATCATACTTAAGTGGAAGTACTAAAGTATTCAAAATGTTTTGTACTTAAGTATTGCAAGTAAAAGTATTTAAAAAATTGCTACTCAAGTACTGAAAGTAAAAGTAGAAGTACTGTGTATATCAAAGAAAGCAGTCAAAAGTTTGAATATCATATTGTTTTACAATTATTTGGATAGTCTGTTTGGCCATGGACTCTAAGTAGGGCCAGGGATGGTCACCACCATTCCCCTTACTAAAATCATTTGAAGTTAAAGAACTTGGTGTACTCCTTCTATCTCGAAATGGAGCAGTAGACTGACCCTTAGGCCTACTAATGGTTCCCAATTGACTGCATTCAGTACTCCGAAAGGTCGAAGAGGTGCATGAGGTCTCATATACCGCTTGAATCGTCCAATAATGATTATGAAAACCTGGTGATGCTCTCGTCTGCATTGATAGGCTATCATTGGATGTGGTAACATTTTTTATAAAAGTAACGAGTAACTAATCAGCACATCAAAAATGTAACGAAGTAGAAGTATTAAATTCATCAAAAAAATGTAGTGAAGTAAAAGTGGAAGTAGGAGAAAAAAGGAATACTCCAGTAAAGTACAGATACTGCATTTTAGTACTTAAGTAGGCTACTTAAGTAGTTCTACTTCGTTACTATACATCTCTGGGTAAAACCCTGTATGTATGGATATTTACTTTCTGGAAGCGGACTCTCAACCTTCCTAATTATAGATTCACATTTTTGTGTAATTAAATACAATTCTCTCCTGAAAGGGTTGCGGTTGAGGAACAACCAATTAATGTTTATCTGGCTTGAAAATGTGAGATTCATGCTGAATTTGCCAAAAGGCCTGAGAGGCCAGAATCCTGTTTCAATCATATTAGTTCAAAAGCCATTTTGGCATGGTATGGTATTAATTCTATACTATTCCTGGTCCCAACTGCTGTCAAAAACTCAGATTACTGTACAGTATGTTTGATCAAATGTGTTTGATGTTCAATGTAAACATTGGAACTTGCATATTATGATGAGAACCCCTGTACAAACATTGGGACCACACACAAAGCAAACATCTGATGCTCTGGTATCCTGCTGCGCAAATGGCTTTATGGTCAAAATCCAGATACATCATACATACCGATTCATCAGTTTACAGAGCACACAAACATACATGTACTTTTCCAAGAGACAATAGATTCAAGCGTTTTGGTATCATTTTGAGATAAAACCTCAGTTGAAACTATTTTGAGGTACTTTGATTTTGTATGGTTCTGAACATGGGTAATGTCATTGAAAAAAATCTTGCAGTGTCTTACGTTATCATTACACTTAGGAGTCCTTTGTATACCAAAAAAAAAAAAAAAAAAAAAAAAAACAGTGGCATAAATCAACTCATATAATATCTCTGGTGTTTTCAACTTGTGAGCCAACAAAGTGACATCCTTCTTAGTTATTAACTAATAGCAGATATGATGTCGTCCACTCCTGGTCGGTCCAAGGGACTAGTGCATTTGTGTGAAAAGAGAACTCTTCCACAGTCATCCAAAAGGACATCACCACCCAGCTGAAAGAAGGCACATAATTCATCACTAAAACAAGTTGAGTGACTTCCCTTTACCACAGGACCACACAAACAGGGCAAGCAAATTTCATATGAAAAGCAAAACTAGACATTGATGTTAAACCTTAGGCCTATTTGTAATAATTTAAAATAACAATTTAGGAGAAATAATGTTTATGTAATCATTACAGATTTACTGAGGATACTAATTACAGATTGACTAATGTTCATGTATATTACAGATGTACTGAGGGATGCTGACCTGGAACATGTCATCCTGAATAGTTGGCAATGGGCGAGGGAACTCAAAGTTGTCTAGGATAAACTCAGAGTACTGAAGCATGTTGTTAAAACTCAAAACTTGTAGGAGAGACGCACCGAAGCCAAATGCAGAGTACACCTGATAAAAAAGTCATAAAACCGTTCCATGATTACACTTCTGTAATATCCACAAACTGATGAGAAGATGCATTGATGACAATTTGGCTTACATTCCTCTGTGAATCCAGCAACATGATGTATGGGCAACCAGTTTCTTCCAACCAGTGGAGTGCCCCCTCCTGGCAGCCAAATGAAACTACCATCACCTGAATGCGTCTCTGATCTAGGTCCCCCTTATGAGCAGAAACAAAGGCCATGTGATGCAATCCTTTTCTCTTTTTTTGTAAGAAAATGAAACAACAATATACCACTTCTACTTCATGCACATAGTATTTGTTATTTTGTTAATCACATTTTTAATGTAGCCTGATGGAGAATATGTTTGCTTCCACAATAGTATTGCAGCAGAGGTGACCAAACTAAGGCCCATTTTCTATCTTTCATGCAGCGTATTGTATTCAACCTGTTGTAACATTAATCTTAAAATTAATATTGCCTATAATTCATATATACACGCAACTGTTTGAAAATTGGCACTTTTTTAGCATTGGCCTTTGGCAGCTAAGATTTTAAGCATATTGACCGCAAACAAAAAAGTTTGGCCACCCTTGTATTAGTAGGACCTGTAAGCTACTGTACATATACAACTCAGCAGAAAGATTGGCAACATATTTATGGCACAACAGGATGCTATGCCCAACTCTCAGATCAGCAAACAGACTGCTCAGTGAACATGCCCCAAATGCCCAACTCTAAGAGCAGTAGAATGACAGCTCAGTGAACATGATCAGGTGAAGTCGTAGCCTACCTGACGGGCCTGTAGGTCCTTGAGATGGAGACGACATAGCAGGCAGGAGAATTGGCGTATTAAAACCAGCAGGATTTTACCACCTTTCCCCAAATATTTCCCTAAACTCACAGCTCTATACAATAAATGCATAAACATAAAGGAAGGAAAAAGCATGCATAACATCTTAAAAGCATACAATGGCAAATCACTCACTTTGTCTCTTTAATAATTGTCTACCAGTGACATACATAACACACGTGTAACAAGTACAAAACAGTTAATGAGTTCAGCTCATGCCAACTCACTCTCCTGTGCGGGCATCTGTGAAAGCGGTTTCAGCAGGCAGAGAAGTCTGCAGAGCAACTGTCTGGCTCAGGACATTATCCCTCTGCTGAAGTCTATGGTCAAGTTCCAAAAGAAATGCATCCCACTCAGCCTGCAAAGAACGAAAGCATCTGAATTTGGACGCGTTTCCAAAGTAATTTAGAGGAGAAAGGTAATCAACTTACACTGAGCTGTAAAAGGTCTTCTACTACTTGCTGTACTTCTGCATGGCTGTAAAAGGAGAGATTAAAATATCTCATGAATTTTGAGAGTCAAAGGACATCAAAGCTAACGTTATATTGAGAATGAGGGCATTTCAATCCTTATCACAATTTTAAATCTTATCTTAAGATAACAGAGCATTGAAGGTCATATATTATGGTCAGTGTTCTGTTTCATCCTCATCCTAGTATTTTTGTTAAACAAAAGAGCTTGCTTACTCTGTAGGCTCTGCTTACTCTCACTGTCAAGAGATTTGAAAGCCTTTCTGGAATAACTGTAACTATCATACCGGAACTTGCTGCTCCAAAGGGTCTCCACTTCCTTTTTCTTCTTCAAAGATAAACTGCGGGGCATTTAAAAGGGTCTTCAGAGCAGGAGTCTGATGATGAAACTCATTTAATTTGCCCTAATTGTAATTAATATTTTATTACCCTCTGTATAATTCAGCCCCTGCCGCGATCAACCCCAGAAGTGATTTTGGTCTCTCAATACTGATTTTGTTCCTAATGAAATCTTGCAAGGATCCTAAATAAATAAGTAAGACATCGGTTAGGAAAAGACAGTCGTTTAGCCTGCAGGTACATTGTAAGGAGCTATTTTGGTAATTTTGAGTCCACAGGCCAGTTTTAAATCCACCTGGGTATTTTCACATAATTTCACGGTAATAGGTTCAAAGTCAGCGACCATAATTTCAACTTGGAGCTAACTCCATATTAGGCCTACAGTGTAACTATAACACAAAGCCATGACTTATGAAAAGCAAGAAGGCCGTCTGCATAATTTCACAACGTACCAGTATTGACTTCACTTTGAGCGGTTTCTAACAAGTTCCTTCCCGTTAAAACAAATGTTGTCAATGTTTTTACAAGCGTTTCATGAGAGTCAGCCGTCTTCTCAGCCATTTTGCAGGACGAGGTATCAAAGTCTCAGCAAAGATATTTATAGTAGGTGAGATAAGTTAAGCAATCTCTGCACCTCACTCACCTCATTTAGTCTGGAGCGTAGCCTGTTGCAAACCAGTTCGGCCTACTTTTTCTCAACATGATAGTTCGAATAGTCTGTCTAGACTTGACCATTTTGATCAATAGGCCTAGGCCTATTCATAAATCAAACAGGATGCATATATCTCCAACCACAATTATCCAGTTGAGCTTTATTGCTGGCTTTATTGTTACAAAGAAAGGCAGTATCAATGTAAAATGTTTTTTTTCTAATTAAATACAGTATTAAAAATGAAGACCATTAAGAGGATATTTAGTCAACAGTCTCCATCTCCTTATCCCTTTCTTCCTGCTCCTCAGGTATCAAGGTCTCTGCTTGGGATCCATTGACCTGTACTGATTCCACATTCCTTGGCTCCTCTGCAGCGCCTGTTAAGGACTCAGGCTCCTTCTCTGGTGCTGGGCTCTGTGTCTGCTCAGGGCTAGCAACCGCACTGGCACCTGTTGGCTCTTGTTGGGCCGCTGTGTCCTCCTCTTCTTCAGAGTCATATTGCCCGGCAGCCAATAAAATGTCTTGAGGCACGACATGAGAGATGGTGAAGCTGGCTGCAATCTCCTTGAGCCGGGACTGCTGGGCCTTCAGACTGGTCAGCTCTTTGGTCAGAGGGGATTCTGGGGTAGCCACAGCAGCATGTGGTGGCTGAGCTGGTGTAACAGGCTCTGCTGGAGTTGGCCTCTCAATCTCTTTGGGCTGTGGGGGTGTAACAGCTTCGGCTGGAGTTGGCGTTTCGATCTCCTTTGGCTTTTCCTCCGATGTCTCAGCTGGCTTCTTTTCTTCAGAGGCATCAACTGGCTTTTCAACTGTGCTATCCGTGGGGGTCTCTGCTGTAGCCCCTGAGGGTGTTGGTCCCTCTGAGGCTCCGGCCTGGAGTTTCTGGCTCAGGGTCTTCCTCTCCTCCTGCAGGGCCCGGCACAGCTGCTCCAGCTTCTGGTTCTTCGTAGACAAGAGCTCAACCTCTTTGTCCCGCACCACTTTCTGAGGAAGAAATTACATTAGTGTGAATGTAAAAGAGCAATTCTGTGTTTTATTTTTTGCCTTCACTGGATCTCAACAAACAGGGAGCACCTTTTGAAGGATTCACATCTCTCAGACAAGGTACATTTTTGATCATCTTTATGTAGAAGTATACAGCCAAATGATACTTATTCAAATGAAAAGTAATCTAGATGCAGCACAAAGATCTGATCTTTGAACATTTTCAAGCATAAATGACACTGATTAAAGCTAGCTTAACCTACTTCTGCCACCATGTCCACCAGGGCCTTGTTGCAGCCATCAAAGCGACTCTTCCATCCATGAGCCTCTTTCTCCAGCTTCTTCATTTTCTTAGACATCTAGAAAGTGAAGATAGATAGATAGATAGATAGATACTTTATTTATCCCATAGTAATACATACAATACTCACAATAAAAATACAGATAAAGAATCCCATTTGTGTGTCATCTAGGGTAAGTAACAAAATATCTATCATTATTACCTCGGAGGTTATGTTTTGCTTGGCGTGTGTGTGTCCGTCTGTGTGTGTGTACAAAATAACTCGAAAAGTACTGCACGGATTTGGATGAAATTTTCGAACAATATGTATATTGGGACAAGTAAGACCTGATTCGATTTTGGTAGCGATCGGTGATCCAGAACACTATCTGTGACCACATTGTCTTGGCGGAGGTCTGCGCTCTCTGAGCGCTTTTCTAGTTAATTAAGTAAATTATGATATTTACTAAGAAGGGGAAACCGAAAGCACAATTTATGATCTGTTTCACTAGTGATGGTGCTTAATGATGATCCAGGTGAGTTACTGTGCAGCGACAATCACATCAGACTTGCCTTATCCATGTCTTGCTTGAAGCTAGCGTACACCCCACTGCTCTTGGACACCGTTCCCTGGAACTCATCAAACTTCTCAGAGTACACTGCAAGCTTGAGGGGAAAAGGACATCAGTAAGACAGGCAGAAGTCAATTAAAAGTGTGATTAAATAAAGCAAATACAGTCATTTTATTAAAACTTGAAAGCAGTTGATGTTATTGACAGCATGCCTACCTGAGCTTTCATGTCAATTTCAGCCTCTTTCAGAAGTTTCACAGACAATTTGGCCTCTGCAGCCTGTTTCAGGAGCTTTGGACAGAAGGCAAAAAAGGCAATGTTTATGTTTATGTTTAATTTTGGCTTGTATATACAGTTGCACTCAAAATGTTAAACTTATACCTTAAACATAATAATATAATGTATAACATATTGCAACAAATATGGTGTAATATTCCCATCCATGTCTTTCTCTTTGAACAGATTTCAAGATTCTCTGCAAAGCAGCATGGTGACCATGGCCATTTTTCTCGCTACTTTCGGTATCCAATCGCAGAACAAAAGGGATTTGTAGGCCCTCGATTGCATTTTACGTCACGTGGTGGCTCTAATTGGCTCCGAGGTATGTACAGACGCATGATGACTTCAAGCCCAATAAACGGCTCTGGACAATTGTAATGATGCCTCCGCTACGAGAAATGCAATAGGTAGGTCCCCAGACTAAATATTACTTGTGATTTTAGTTTGGCATTCGCCAGGCTAATTCAATATACGAATATTCTACTCAATTACTTAAACCACCTCATTTTATTGTCTTCTACTCACAAGTTCTTTTTCTATTTTGTGTTTCTCTTCAGCCTCCTTCAACATCAAGTTGGCCTGAGCAAGTTTAGTTTCCAGAAGCTTCTGTTGCAGGTCCCTGTGTTTGAACACCTTTTCCAGGTTCTGTACAGGAAATAGATCATCAGCAAATTTTCTGAGATTCTGTTAATACAGTAAATTAACAATTTTTAAACTGAAATAATTGTGTGTTTTAATCTTGGTAGTATAGCCTATGGCCATCATATTAATATTTAGAACAGTTAAATTAGATTCTCTACCTCCAATTATTTTAAATAATCCATCTATCAACGTTGCTGATTCTAAATGTAAGTAGGCCTAACTGTATATGGGTGAAAGAGTGCATGTTCTTGTTGTGTCCATTTGAATGGCTCCCTACCGCCTCCCTCTGGTCATACTGTGCAATGAGACTCTTGAGTTTCTCAGCCAGGTCGCTGTTCTCCTTGCACAGTTTGGTGTTGCGTGTGCTGTGCTCCTCGATCTGGACCTGGATGTCGGACAGAGTGCTCTGGAAGTGGCTGGTGATCTCTTTCCTCTTCATGTCATCCTCTCTGCATCGCTGCAAGGTTTCCTCCTACAAAGAGAAGACAGAAAAACATAATAAGGAGGAGAGAGGAACATCCCCCTACCCCACTCATTCACACACACACACACACACACACACACACACACACACACACACACACACACACACACACACACACACACTGAGTTTGTCTGAATAAGCAGAGTCCATACCACCCCTACCATGCCCTACATAGCGATCTGTGAATTATGTGAAACGAAATCCATTTTTATTCACTTAAATTCTTAGGAGCACCTGTCATTATATGTGCTTTTCTCTTCGTTCCAAGGAGCCCCAAGTTGAAAATAATGTCTTCAGTGCAGTCCTCCTAATGGGGACGGCATGGCTCAGAGAATTAGTGCGTCATATCACAAATCCGGGGACCCGGGTTCGATTCTGACCCGAGGTCATTTCTCGATCCCTACCCTTCTCTCTCTCCCACTCATTTCCTGTCACACTCTCTACTGTCCTATCTAATTAAAGGCAAAAAAGCCCTAAAAATATAATAAAAAAAACCACATGTGAATATTATGTGAGTGCACTTTGCCCCACCTTTAGAGTTTTGTTGTGTCTCTGCAGTTCTCTGCAAAGCCCCTCCAGCTTGCTGCGGGCGAGTACGGCCCTGCTGTGCTCACTCTGGAGCTGGTCCTTCTCCTTCATCACCTGCATGAACTTCTTCTGCAGCACTTTCAGCTGCTTCTGGTCACTGCGGTGCTCCTCCAGCTGCAGATTATATTGCCACACAGGCAGGAAGGTATTAAAAAGACACAAAGCAGTGTTGGTCTCACTAGGCATAGACATACGAGGCGGTCGCCTAGGGCACCAAATATCAGGGTGGCATCACAATACATTTCTTACTTTTTTTCTTCAGTTTGTCTCTTCTATTTTTAGAAAAGAGGGGGCAAAACTCAAATATCTCCTAGGGCACCAAAAAAGTTAGAACCCGCCCTGGTTGGTCTAAAAGCCATCCTTTAGAGTGATCCTGATGTACAACAGGCGAGCAAGCCAACGTACAACGAAATCGAAATTAAAACTGAAATCGTGAATTACCATGTCAGTCAACATGACCGTTTAAAATGATCATTGTGGGTTCATTGGGTCAGTGGTTGCATAGCGGTTAAGGAACCTGGCTAGTAGTCTGAAAATTGCAGTTTCACACAGTTGTGTGCCCATAGTTGCTCTAGGAGAGACTGGCCTTGAATTAATTGACAGTTGACAGTAAAATGCTGAGAGTTAATAGTTACCAATTGTAAAATGCTTCAGATAAATGTTAAAGGTTTCTACTCTTTGCTTTGCAACAAATCCACTGTATTGGTGAGAATTTACTACATTGATGTTAATTAAAAAATAAAAAAGTATGGACATCCACACATAAAAATCACCACAGGTTGGTTTGCCTTTAATACCTCTCGAGTGTGGAAAAAAAGTGTATGTTTGGATTTATGATTTGAACAGATTGAAACATAATGTCTGAAATGTACAGTAGATACAAAACCACAGTAGTACAAAATCATATTTCCTTTAACTCTAACAAGTAAACTATAGGCCTTTGGGCGGAGGAAGAACGTACTGTATATAGAATAGAATACAATGTATAATGTATGTATATTATACTTGTATCAGCATGGTCACTCACCAACTCAGCATGCTTCTTTATCAAGGCATCCAGTTTCTGCTCCGGGGTGCCCAGCTTGTTGAGACTCTGCATCAGAAGCATAGCCTCCTTACCTGAAACAGGAGAGTCAACATCTTCACATCACATGTTGGAGTAGTGTTGTTGTACGTGCGTGCACTTATGTGTAAGAGTGTTTGAGTTCATCTTTAAGAGAAGAATATTAGACACACTGAGAAAGGAATATGGAACATTTTTTTTCCAAACATTGATCCTGTGTGATGCCAGAAAACAAATCAAAGGTGAAAGAGATGGTTTTGTCCGTGTTAGTCTGTTTTCCAAGAGATGTTCCACAGAAAGCTGTCTACATTAATAACAGGCGTAGACAAGAATGAGTTTAAGACGTTTAAACAGCCTTGTATGTTGTATCTCTTTGAGACACACAGTGAAATACCCAACACTGACAAACTGAATATCAGTGTAATGTCTCTGGTTTGTGAATGTCTCACCAAGGTTTTTTAACAGCTTCTTCTCCAGTTTCTGATCCTTGGCACTCCCACCCTCCTTCTGCTGAGAGGACTCCACTCCACCCTTCTCACTGCCCTTCTCTTCCTCTCCATCTGTGGGCTTCTCCACCACCTGATAGGTGCTGATGATGTCCTCCAGCTGCTGGCCCAGCTCGTCAGTCAGGTCCACTGGCGGCTCTACATGCACCTGGACCGGGACCTGGGGCCTCTTTGCATGCTTACTGCGCTTCTCCATTCTCAGGTCAGGTCAGTTAGAGAGGGGGAGGTGGGTCACCTGGTTGAGTGACATGAGGGAGGGAGTGAGTGTGAGGGAAACAGCTGAGTATTTAGACATTGTTTTGATCAGATGCTATTGTTTGTGTCTAGTGCTGGCTTTTTTTGTGGTAACTGTGCCTTTAAAGTTTCTGAGTCTTTAAAGTTAAGCCTTTTATCATTTGCATGATAAATGCATGATAAATAAACTTGAACAGTGATGAGCCAGATTAAGATAAAATATATCATTATTCCACCACAAAACTGTCATTACATTGCATCTGAGTAATATAATAAGCTAAATTCAACTGGTAACTTAAAACATCTATTAGCCTGCATATTTCAGTGACAAAACATTTTTCTTTCTTTTTTGTGTGTTTTTGTCAGAGCTGTCCCTATTCAAATCTAGCAGTCATCTACAGAAGATCTTGAGCTTGTTTACTGTTTACTCCATGTGTCCCTCCTCTCCCACTGCCATGCAGCCATATGATTTGACAGTGTTTATCTGGTTAAATTTAGCCAGTCTGTTCCGCCATCTTTCTGCACTCACCAGCGTGGCGCATGGCACCTGTTCTGGGGCCAGCCGTCTATTCTGGGACCTCCTTAATATGGTCAAGTTATCTATTTGTTACCAGAGCTTTCTTTCCAATTTTCTACCAGGGTCTATTTTATTCATGTAACACTATGCATACTGTATTAACACCAGTCATTTTAAGCAATGGTAATAGAGAGACAGCTAACAGTCAAATTGCATGCGCCACTCAAAATACTATCCTGTTTCAGTAGTATTGGATCAAGGACATGGGGCAACAGGCTTCAACAGACTCTAAGTACATGAGCAGAACAGTCATGTCTATTTCAAATGTCGGTGTCAACATAGCTTGGTGATATCATGAATCTTTTTTCTGAACACCTTGGGGGAAAGAAGAAAATGCTTCCACCTAAAATGGACTCATTTCTAACTTCACACTTCACTGAGACGCCACATGTGACATCAATCCCTAATACTTTTCACCTTAGCGTTTAAGGTAATACAAAAAGACAGGTAGTCTAAGTCACAACTAAAACCGTAAGCATGCGTCAGATCTGTTCAGAGTACATTGCAGCAAGACTTGAGAGACTAATGGGAATATTGAAGGGCTACTTACCAGCACGGGTAGTGAGGAGAAGAGGAGTGAAGAGGAGTGAGAGAGGGCTGCCAGGAAGCATGCACACAAACACACACACACACACACACACACACACACACACACACACACACACACACACACACACACACACACACACACACACACACACACACACACACACACACACACTTAGACCCACACAGCAGCTGCGATAGTCAGCCCTCAAAATAAACCCATGTGCTGCCACAAGAACTACCCCTGGAAGATAAAAAGAGTGTCAGGGAGATAGTAAAGTCACCCAGTAATGGAAAGATTATCTCCTGCTGATGGAGCCACCAGACAGTGTTGTTTACCCACTTCTTACCGTAACACAAAAACTAAAATTGAAACCTGGAAATTGAATTAGCTAAATAAAAAAACTTTTGTTCCTAAGTAAATCGTGTCACTTTTGCGTGTTTACATTACAGTAGTAGGCTTACTTCAGAACAAACTTAGGTGTTGGCAAGAGTTTTAGAGTGATTGTGAACACTGTAAAAGCTAAAAACAGAAAGAATGACTCCCCCCCCCCCCCCCAACACACACACACACACACACACACACACCTCTGTGATTGACGTTTATGAAGATGTAGGGCCCACAGATGGCTTAGGGGGACCAGTCTGTTCCCATCATAGCCAAATCCTTACTGTTAAGTCATTTTCTGGTTTGAGTCATGTCCTGTTACATACACCACAGCTGTTTGTGTCACTGAAGTACAAAGCTTCTTCTCTTGGTGTGGTGGGCTTGTTTTGGTTTTATAGTGACCTGTGCTGGCAGCTGATGGCATTTTACTCACAAGTCTTGGCAATTATTGCCCCCAGTGTCCCCTGGATGGACCCTGATAACAGGGCAGTTTAAGTAGCTGGGTGTACAGTACATAAAATTAACTAGTTTTCACAAGTTTTTGTTGAAAGGCCACAGTGTGTTAGGCATTTTTGTAGTGAATCTTTTTGTATGGAATACTAAAAGCATTTCTAAGGAAACAGAAAAGCAAGACAAGGCCTATTTCCAAAATTTCTAAATGACCGAACAAAATAAATGGCAAAATTTGTTCTGAAATGAAAAATTCTTCTGTTCTTCTGCTTTGCTGTGCAGCAGTATTATTATACCAAGACCTATTTCTAATCCAACTATGGGAAATTTATTTCTAAAAGTTGGAAAATAAAATGCTCCAGTTCATTATATCAATTAGGCAAAACGTGTTGGATCAAAACATTATTCTTTTACATGCAGACCTATTTGAAGTAAAGAATTTGATTAAGGTTGACACTTTTTCCACCGACTATTTTCCTAAATTTGAAATACATCTTTTGATTCCAGCACTTTGTCTCAGAAATACTTCATAGTTTGGACATTTCATCACAACATTCTGTGGCATGATCTTAATATACAGTATCTGTATGGATTCGACATTAGTTATTATGTTTCATTCAGGATGTGAATTTAATCCTATTGATTAATTGTGTCATTATCTCATTGATGGAAAATTTAATGACTGAAAGCTCCACTATAGCAAAATGACTTGTAGCCTAGTAAAACATCTACTTCCTAAATCTATTTTCAGATGACTGCTATACTCGGTGCGGATTCTATTAGTCTTTTATCCATGGAAATCAGGAAATGAGACACAAGGGTGAGCAAAACATGGCCGTGCCAAACAAGTGCTCCCAGTGCTGGAGGGAATAGTGAGGTGTTGGTTTGTTGAATCCATCTCTCTCTATTTAAAGCAGTTCTCCTCTTTTCCCTGGGCTACAGCGGCACACACAGCACACAGGTCACCCAGCTGAAAAGCCTGGAGCTTTTATGTTGACTCTCTGCTCTCTCTTCTGTTGCAGAGAGGGGAGGCATTGTCACAGGCCCAGTGGCTCTGTGCTGCGTTCTGTTCTGTCCGCACGCTATGCAGACTACACCACCGCTATTCAGACCCCTCTGCTCTGCTCAGCAGCCCTCCGCCACCCACCGCCACCGTTTTTCAGCGTCCGACCTGTGATCATGTCCACCTGAGCTCGCCTTTTCTGTCTGTGGAGCTGCTGTTGCGTGCTACTGTCTGTGCTTGCCTTGGAGGGAGGGAGGGAGGGAGGGAGGAGGGGAGGAGGGGGTGGGTGGTGAGGGGAGGTAGAGTAGAGGTGAAACTGCGCAGCCTTGGATGGAGCCTGTCTCCGGCTCGTTCACTGATGGACCAGGGCTGGTGTGAAGGAAGACCCTGCAGTCCAGTCCAGCCAGATGGGGAGGACCAACAACTCACCGCCGGGACTCCGCTTGGTGCGCTGACTTTTTTGATTACTATTTTGGGGCTTACTCTACATGCTTTGTGGGGTTGTTTTCATTTTCACTATTGATGTACAGGAAGAAGATTCATATGCCTTTTGTTTAAGTGATGCTAATGGGTTTTTCCCCCTTCAGTTTGCTTCAACTTGATAATACAGGCTTTCAGAAGGGCTTATGTAGAATGTGTGGGGTGTGCCTGCCCAGGTGCTCTGGCCATCAGGGAGAAGTTTAATAAATCAGACAATTATTTATTTATTTATTTTCCTCATTAGATCAAATATACTTTACATTTACATACTGCGTTTGAATCAGAATTTCAGTAGTTTTGTTCAAGTATTCAATTAAAGCTAAGATAGCTTAAAAATCGACAGATTTATCTCAGAAAGGTCTCCCCCTCACCTGTTTTGCTGTGTGGTGTGAGGGCGGTGTGGTTTTTTTTTTTTGCTGACGGAGGTCAGGGGGGGATTATGAAGGGAGCACATGCCCATGGCTTTTGTGTGGGCCTTTTTGTTGCGTGTGGGTACCTCGTGAGTGAGTACACTGGTGTAGGTCTGGGGCAATGAAAAGGAAACATGCATTCACAGGGGCTTTTCGCCGCTGCAAAGGTCATTCGGAGCACCAGAGTGTTACAGCTAGAGACAGACTGACAGATGCCAGCAGTTCGGCAATGAAGGCCAAGCATCAGAGATTAGCTGAACTTGTAGAAAAGGGACTAAACCATGTCTTTAAACTACATCAAGAACTTCTATGAAGGATGTGTGAGTACGCATAGATTTTCCAGCTTTACCAATCTAGATTGAGGTTGTTGATTTTTTATGGGATGAATAGCAAACTGTGGGACTGTATTTTTTCAGCGTTATGAGAGAATGATGGTTTTTAATGAAAACAAATGAACTATGACATCTTCTTTAATATCTTCTGCTCTGTTTCTCTTTATGGGGTCTTCCTTTCTATCTGTCGTTCTGTCTGTTTGTCTGTGTATCTATTTATCTGTCTATCTGTTCATCCATCCATCCATCCATCCATCCATCTATCTATCTGTCTCTTTTTTTGCGATCCAGCTGCGGCCTCCCACTGTGATTGGCCAGTTCCACACATTATTCTTTGGCTCTGTGCGCATGTTCTTCCTGGGGGTTCTGGGATTTGCAGTTTACGGAAATGAGGCCCTTCACTTCAGCTGTGATCCAGACAGCAGGGAACTCAACCTCTTCTGTTATAATCAGTTTCGACCGATAACTCCGCAGGTAAAGACCCTCATTCAGCCCAATTTTTTTTTGTTTGTTTCTGTGTGTAAAGTTTGTTATGCATTGTTTTTGAGATATACAAGAATATACTAAATACATTTTGTGACTGTTTGGATGTTATGACATTTTAAACCTTGAATCACCTGAGGCTTTTTCTTCAAAGTGAATATGATGAATGCATGAATTACTGAAAAATTCCTCTTCCCTCCATATAAAGGTGTTTTGGGCTTTACAACTGGTGACTGTTCTCGTGCCTGGGGCTGTGTTCCACCTCTATGCAGCTTGCAAGAACATTGACCAGGAGGACATTTTAGAACGGCCCATCTACACTGTCTTCTACATCATCTCTGTGCTCCTGCGGATCATTCTAGAAGTGGTGGCCTTCTGGCTCCAAAGCCACCTGTTTGGCTTCCAAGTGCACCCGCTGTACATGTGCGATGCCAGCGCCCTGGAGAAGGCCTACAACTTCACTAAGTGCATGGTGCCTGAGCACTTTGAGAAGACCATCTTCCTCAGTGCTATGTACATTTTCACCATCATCACTGTTCTGCTGTGTGTCGCCGAGATCTTTGAAATACTTTGCAGGAGACTTGGCTATTTAAACAGTCAATGACCCTTTGCTCTAACCAACATACATTACACACATACAGAACACCTAAACATTTAAACATTCACTTACACAGGCACACAAAGTTCCTCCCTCTCTTTCTCTCTCTCTCTCTCTCTCACACACACACAGACACAGACATACACGTATGCATACACAACAACACACAAAAGCGGGAGAATATACGTACCTCAAGAAACGAATGTCTACTCAGAACTTTTTTTGTGGTGTAAATGATATTAGGATTATACTTGATTACAGATTATACGTGTGCTTGGCTACTGGGACACTGGACTTTTGCTTTCCTACATGTGAAATGATCATCTGAAGATGTTTCATATTCGGTATTTGTAAATAATTGTCAAAACATCCATCCAACTTGAGTGACATTATTCTTTACTAAAGGCCAGGACTTATGATAAGCTTTGTTACATCCAAAAGATTTTAGTCATGTGGCCCTTGCATGATGTAAGGTCATCAACAAAACTTGTGAGATGGCTGGGCACAAAAAGCTTTTGTATGTGCTGAAGTGATTCATACCTTTGGCTGTAAGTGTATAATCTCAGGTAGAATGTGACATACTGTGAAGTGACTGGATTTGTACTGGACTTATTTATCCCATTCAAAATTGATACACAGGACTAACCACTTTTTAGCTCTATTTCCTATGATTTCTCTTTGAATAGTTTCTTACTAAAAATTATTATTTAGAGGCCTTTTTTTCCTTTCTGTAACTGTGCAGTCTGATTGATGTAGTGTTTCATGTTTAACTGTTGCCTGTGACTATGGCTTTGTGTTCATGGTGCGTTGAGACATGTTTTTGAGGCTATTTCATTTGAGGGTGTCTACACATTGAGGTATCTGCATTTATTAAACCAGTGTATCACACGTTCTGATGGGCTCTCTCATTTTTTTATTGTAGTTTTTACTAAAACTTGACTTGTCAACACCACTATCACATGTCTGTTTCGTCTAATTATCTGGAAAGGTGACTCAATTCAGTAATAGTTTTTAAAAGTTACTCTAATAATTCACTGTGCAAATTATGAAGATGTTTGTAGTGTTATTTAGAGCCATGGTGAATGATGATAAGTTTTATTTCACAAAAGTGTGTGAAGTGTGATCCAATGTAATGCTAAATAAAAGGCTATTCCTGACTTTAGTGACACCTACTGGTGAAATAGTGTAACTTTTACATGGACAGGAACAAGAACAGTGTGTCCTGCCAGCTGAGGTGAGCTAGCAGGTCATATCAGTTCATCCTTCAGTATGACAGGTAATGTAAAAAAACATAACAAACAAAAAAAAGGCAGGAGAATAAGCTAGGTAGTAGCCGAGTATTACTATCTCCACTTCATTTGCACAGCTGAGAAATGAGACAAGCTAAGCGTTACCTTGCCATGTTGTATGCCTACCTATCATTCAAATTTAACTAGCACAAGTTCATTGTCATAATAACCAAAGTATAAATAACTTTCCTCAATAACTCTTGCTCCCTACTCCTTGTAAACCAATATTTTTCTTTTCTTTTCTTTCTTTTTTTTTTTTTTTTAAGTTGGTGTCTTTTTTTCTGTTCTGGTCTGATTTTGGCTTACCTCATAAGTTTGGCTTTGGAATCTGAACATCTGCCTCCTCTATGATTCATACATGCTTGTGGCTAGTTAGCTCCAGATCTTACCCTCTTACATCGCCTGCACACATTCTTGTCCCCTTTACCCCCACATGCCACTGCCTTCGGTAATTACATGAAAACTTAAACTATGGAACAGCCTCTAGTTTTAGATCACATACTGTGGCCTTACAGAACACACTCACCCTCTCTACAGAGAGTTACTTGAACATGTACACACTGTGTGTGTGTGTGTGTGTGTCACACTGATGGTTGAGGCAATGAAAGGTCTTCCAGATGTAGGCTATAATATACAACATGTATGCAGTGATAGTGAATGTTATAAGAATGCATTGCTTGTGAAGAACCATCTAAAGCCTTGGTTGCTGAAGAGGTTAGTCACATACTTTATTCCCAAAACAAATGTGTGTAGTCTCCTCTGACTTACCTTCAAATAAACATCCTCTGGGCCATGGTGAGATAAACTGCCTTTAATGGCAGAAATAAATCATTGAGTCTCCACCACCACTGTCTTCCGCGCTTATCTTGACTGTACGAAACATTGCACATTAGTATGTGTAAGCTCTGCCAAGGTGACCAACAGATGTTTGTGACAACTCTCTGAAATAGAGTGATCACAGAAGGAACCCAAGGTTTAAGTGCTCTTGTAAACACCATGGCATCGCTGTTAAATAAAAATGGGTGGAATCCGTTGAAAAATATCTATACCTTCAAAATGAGCTTGTTTAAAATCAATGTTGTCAGAGAAAGAATAAATGTACATTTCTTCTGAGCATAGAGGAGTACAACAGTAAAGATTTCATCAATGTGTATTTTGATACTGACTTGAATAAATGCATGTATTTTTTTAATGTGTTGAATAAAAGGACACGGTTAATTAAATACAATGATGCAAATATTATGAACAATCAACTTGCATACATCCAAAATATATATGTATACATACATATACAATTAATGAGTACAGTTTATTACAGTACATGTATAATTAAGTTGGATATAAGAGACCACAATAAAAAACATTTCCCCCTGGAATTAAATATGTCATTTTCACCTTGTACCTTGTGTCAAACTTGACACCAAACGAATAAATACAGTACAGTTATCAGCTGATATAAGCATGAAGATTGCATTATCTCAAGACCACATCATACAGTATGTATACAAAAGGGATGTCACATGAACACTAACTGGAATGTTAAATATCATAAAATTCCATGATTTTTCAGTGATTTAAGAAATATGACTCTAAACTCTAAGAATGCAGTTTAGTGATTAAGGAGAGTGTTAAAAATAGAGAAAGTGCTTAGTTAATCCCTTGATAAATGAAACTCCCCAGCATCACACGTACTGTATACAAAACACATATCTGAGTTGTTTATGAAGTATTCATTGAGAATAATTTAGAGCTATATGATGACCATATGCCATATACATGTAGTATACTTTTAATAGTCAACTGTAAAACCTTATGCACGTACATTTTGTGAGATACTCTTCCTAGTTATATATGTATTTGAATCATGTATGACAACACCATTTTTATAATAAAGATGTAATGCTCAGGTAGATGTTGGCTACTTGTGTGTCCAGTTGCAGTAGGGACTGAGGTCAGCTGAGTGAAGAGGCATTGACCACCATCTTTCAATTTGAAAAAGTCAAGAAATAAATCAACGGTCTAGGCCTCTCACTCAGACAGTTGTGTGATATCAGCTGGTTACTTCACCCTCAAAGTCCCAGGCTGAAAGCTGGCTACACAAAATATAAATCCCAACAGCAGCATTATACTGGTTGATTGACATTTAAAAAAAAAAATGAAAAAAAAAAAAACTCATTCATAAAGCATTGTCATAATGTTACAATATCTGCTTTTTTAGACCAAGCAATAAACTCAAATACTGTTTCCTCTCCTACAGAAAGTTTTGAATAAAGGGTCTTGCACAACACTGAGAAAAAGTACAGCGTAAAGTATGAAACAAGAACTGCATCACGTAGCAATCCGCAATAGTAGCTGTATCACTTAAATCTTTAAAAAAGCTACCAGTGCAAACCGAGTTGCATTAAGACCTCATGTCTCTCCGACTCAAGCTAGTCTAGTCAAGTGCATTAACACAATACAGTATACAACCATTTCTTTTAATACTCTGGTGTAGGGGAAGCATACTGATTAAGTCCACATACCCAATCAACACATTGGTTTTCTAATTCAAATGAAAATTAATGGTGTGAATTCTAACATTGTTGTATTGATATTTGTTTGTTTGTTTGTACTGTATATAGAAATGTGTTTACCATCAAACATGATGGCAACAACAAAGTAGTGGATATATAAAGGTAATAGAGACCTTTGGACCAGGAAAATAGCCTCATCAAAGAGTTATTCCAACCCCACATTTACATTGATTTCTACGACATTTTATTTTTAGGATGAAAACTGTTGTTTTATGGTATATTTATTTTCAGATGAAAACATTTTGAAGTTATTATGTGAGGAGAGAAATGGGTGTGCTCAATAGGTTAGATTAGATTAATCTAATCTAATCTAATCTAATCTAAATTTTGAAGTTATTCTGTGAGGAGAGAAATGGGTGTGCTCAATAGGTACGCTTCCCCTAAGCAGTATAGGGCAAACAGTATAGCAAAGGCACAAACATCAGTCATTCTTCTAAATTTACCAAAACTCAATCCAATCTAATATAATTTAAGTATCCTACAAACCTCTTCTCTTAGTAGGGACTTTATAATTGATTAAATCCCAATATTGCCATAGCCTTTCAATAATGTAATGACTTACAAACAGGTTTATCAAATGTAGGCATGTGTGTTTATGCGTGTGTGTACTGTGGGTGAGCATGACTGCATGTGTCGTATGGATTATGTGCAAGGACAAGCAAGGTAGTTTGCATAAGTATTTTTTTTTTCTTTTTGCCACATATTGCACCTAAAATTTCATCAAAGAAATTATCCCTCTCTCCCCTTTTTCCCAACTCCCTTCTATCTCGCTAACTTTCTCTTCTCAGGGCCCTCTTCCATTCCCCCCCTCAATCACCCCCCCCCCCCTCCCCTTCAAATCACCCCCCCTTTCCCATCATTTCCTGTCTCTACTTCCTCCTTCTGATTGTTCTGTGTGACAGACAGCAGTGCGGCTCGGCTCAGCTTAGCTCAGCTCTGAGCAGACTTCTCCTCCGCGGTGATCCTGAGCGAGGCGATGGCTTCAGTGCAGGTCAGGACGCTCTCCTCTGATTGGGCCCCTCCATCTCTCCTGTCAGAGTCCTGAGGGCTGAGGGCTGGCGCCCCCTGCTGTCCCGGAGGCTCCGGCTCTCGGTCACTCTCGGCTCGGGTGCCTGGAGGGCTGGCAACGCTCTCCTCCACCACCGGGCTGTGTCGGTGGTCGCCTGATTGATGAGGCGTGGTGGCGGCGGCGGCGGCGGGTGCCTGGGCGGGCAGCATCTGGATGCCACCTACGGGCATCAGGGGCAGAGGTCGGGCCTGCTGTTGGGAGTGCAAGGGCAGGTGGCTAAAGAGGTCAGCATGACCACTGGAGAACTGGCCTCTAGTGGGAGCATCTCCACTTGGGGCGTGTAGGTTGTGTAAAGTGTTGTGTTTATGTGCCTAAGAGAGACAGAAAGAAAGAAAAGGAAAGAATTGATAAAGGCAACATACAGTAGGAAGGAACTTCAAGCTAGTAAGGCTGGCAACTTGTGAATTGTAACTGGCAACTATTGACATAATTATGGAATTCTTATTTGCATTTCATTAACAACAGTTTTCTGAAAAGCCTTAGGCCTTTGATTTTATTTGAGGAGCTGTTTAACCCTCATAGGGTCTTCGTTTTTTTGTTACACAGAAGATCCTTCCGGGTCTGGTGGACCCATTGCATTTAATGCCTTTTAATCTAACATAAACAAACATTTCTTTGTTAAAATATTCTGCAAATGTTTACTTCAACTCAATTGCAAGTAAATGCCAATCGTTTTTAAGGATTTTTCATGAATTCAGTTACAATCAGTATGGGCGATATGACACCTACCTCCAAGCCAGAAGGTAAAGGCAGTGTAGCAGAAGATCCATGCGGACTTGTGTCCAATCTCGCGCCTCTTCCCTGTTCCCATGGTGCCCTGCTGTGCTGACATCCCCGGCGTGGGGACACGGCCCTGAGCATTCCCCGCTGACGTCCCCGGGGGGACAGTTCACGCCTCACACCCCCCTCGTGCCCAGGAGAAAGGGCCCGACACAGAGCCCCGGAGGAGAGGTGCTGCAGTTGCGCTGAATCTCGTCCGAAGCACACGTCTCTTTTAGGGGACACGGCTCGTAATGAGGCTGAATCAGCCCGCGGCGACAGGCCTCCTTGTGGCGAGCAGTCCCCCCTTCCTCTGGGAGAAGGGCTTCGGTGAGGTGTTAAAGACGGGCTCCACTGGGGGGTCACAGACCCGTCTCGGGGTAATGACAGCAGATACGAGGTGTTGGAGTGGAAAGACGTGGTGGCATGTCGGGAGGACATGGCTACACTGTCGTTGTCGTTCCCATGCCTTAGCTCGCTCAAGCGAGACTGCAGCTCGCTGCCTGCCTCCCTGTCGGGCTGTCGGGGGTGAGCATCTCTCTCCCTACCGGAGGCCGACAGATGAACCTGGATGCTTGGGAGCTGGGAGAGGTAGCTGGGAAGATGTGGGGAGTTGATGGCGCACGGCAAGGGACTGGTGCTTCTCGAACGAGTTCTCGGAGTGGAACCATCTTCGTCGTCGTCCTCGTCCTCATCTTCGTCCATCTCGTCTCCGTCATCGTCAGCACCATCAGAGTCATCCACGTCGGAGAACTGGTGCTTGATTGTACCACCCAGTGACCTTGATTTAGCTGTTGCCCTTAAGATGTCCTCTGCATTGTCTGAAATCATTCATACAAAGACCCCAATAAGATTTGCATTACACAAAAGAAACAGCAGTTTACCCTCAATCACCACAATGTCATTGCAGGAAGCATTCTTGTATGACATGAGCTGCTTTACAGTTTTTGTGAAGAAAACCGAAAGCCACAACATCAATATTTATAAGAAGATTAGCCAGACTGCTAAAGCTTGTAGCCTACACAGTCTGTTTTCAGCTTACCCATGTCGTCTACACTGTCTACTGATGTGAAAGACACCCCAAGCTCCAGACACTTCTTCATATGGGCTTTGGACTTCATATGTTTGGTGAGGTTTCCTAAAATAAATTTTAATAAAGTTATTAAAACATCCGCTTTTTCAAAATGTTTAAACCAAACAATATTGATCTAGCCTGTATGTGGAGTGGATGCTTCAGGTAAAATTCATGATTCATGATCAATGAAAAAATTCCTATGATGAATGAAAATTATTTAATGATTTTTCAATCCCTGCTAAAAAAAAGAAATTATATTGTGAAGAGCTTACCTTTAGTTTTAAAGGCGAAATGACAGGATTTGCACTCATAAGGTCTAATGTCTGTATGAGTGCGAATGTGTTTCTTCAGCATGCTGGGTTTCTTACAACGAATCCCACACTCTTCACAGATATACTTTCCCCGGCCACGACCTCGCACGTACACATAGTCTTCCGTGGATTTAAAACTGAATGAGACAATTGCCAACCAATTTGATTAGATGTGTGAGAGAATGACAGAGAACTAATGAGATTTTCAATATACAAAACATTTGGTTATAAGTTGCTGTCAACCAAATTAAATTATGTCTGGAGTTTAATAAATTAGAACGGGAAGATGAAAGGTCACTCACCCTCCCTCAAATATTTTGATACGGGTTGGTTCGGCTTGCTTTGGTGGCGTCTCCATCTCCTTGTGTTCCTCCATCACGTTTTTATTACTGGATCTGATGGCCTTCGCAGCCCGCTTGTATGTCATCATCTCCTCCTCTCCCAGCTCTGGCTTCCCCTGTAGCTAGAATATAAAAATACTTCTGTTAAGCACCTTCAAGGAAGTGTTAAATGTCAAATACAGATAAGATATTCATTTATACTGAGGAAACACTAACATATCCCGTATGTAATATTTATGGAAATTATTTGAATAATATTTAATAACATTATGGTGAGTGAGACTTTTATTTATTGTTTTTGTTTACCTCTCCAAACCTTTGCTTCCAGAGCAGAGAAGACACAAGTATTCCAGGTTGATACATTGCTGCAAGGGTGTAGATGTCTGACTGCTTTTTCTGCTTGGTGCGGAGAAGAGCCAATATTGTTTTGGTTGCCATGTTGGGTGGATTCGGGTCAAAGGATCTGACGCACCATGTGGCATAAACTGAAAAGAGTGGAGCAGCCTGGGCACTGTTTGGCTTGGTAGAATGGAGGTAGCACCAACTCACACATGTTGTTGTGTGAAGGCTTGGGAACTTTGAAAAGAGATGCACGTTGGCAAAATCGGCAAGCAGCATAGCAGCACCAAAACCATGGCTGGCAATCAGTTTCTGAAGATCTCTCTCCTGGCTTGTGCCAGTAGAGACTGTAGAATCAGATGCAGGTCTGGAATCCTGTTCAGGTTCATCCATGTCTATAGCCGGAGGAGACTCTGGTCCACCATCAGATGAATAGCGGAACTTATGTGGTGATATCAAGGGTTTTTCTTGCAGTTGAGATTGTATATCAGACATAGAGGAGCTTGAAATGTCAGACAAGGATGGAGATATTCCTCTTTGCGTTCTCTCCTCCTTAATTCTATCCTTATGCTGTGATATGTCAGGATTGCCCAGCTCTACGGCACTCAGTTCTGCTACAATTTGACCGTACATTCTCTCCTCTTTGACTCGCTTCTGCTGTTTCGACTCGACAAAGATGTCTATGCTGCTGGCGGGAGAAAGCATGCGCTTCGCTCTTCCACCGCTAGGTGCCTCAGTGGTTGAGATAGTCTTGGAGGTCAAGGACAGAGGTATGCCTGTCTTAAGTCTGGCTGGAGATAGCTCTGGGTTGTACAGAAGTCCGCTAGGTTGTCCAGAGACCTGAGTTAAGTCGAACCCAATCCCTTGCATCATCGCAATACTGGCCAGGGAGCCCTGAGAGGCAGCACCACAGAACACCAGAGAGGAGCCCATGTTCCTTGTTTGGCTGTCGAAAATCTGAGACAAGCTGGAGTAGGTGACGCTCCCGTGGGATGGCACCTGCATTTGAATTCTAACAGGAACCAGTGAGGCAGACGACGACTGGAGGGATTGGAGGTTTGGAGGTACAGGCGCTAGATGTGCCTCGGACGACGAAACATGAGTGGCTGAGGAGACCCTCTTGAGACTCTTAGCCAAGTCTTCTGTCGGGGACTTGGTGTCTATGGGAGCTTTAGCTTGAGGATAAACGCTCTCTTTTGACGGCAGGTGGAGTTGTCTGCTCTGAAGATCTTGTAACTGATGCCAAGGAAGAATGTGGAGGGGGTCAGGTTTCCAGTAGTGCCCTGATGTCGCTGGCAGGAAAGAGGCCAGATTTCTGGGAATCATAGGGTATGCTACGGTCTCATGAGCCTGGAGGATTTGCTTGTCAGGGGATGGGGTTCCTGTCTGCATCTCAACTGCTCCTTCAGGGCTGCTAGCTTGAACATAGCCTGGGTGCTCTACGTCTGGGGAGATCTTACTCACTCTCGTTGCAGAGTAATCTGAGACAGAACTTGGGTTATGATACATGGGCTCTGAGTCTTGTTTGGCAGAAATATCAACACACTTCTCTTGTGTCGATGTCTCTGGCTCAACACTTAAGGATGCCTGTCTCACCAGGTAACCCCTTCTGCGTTGCTTTAGCCCTCCTAGGCTGGCGTAAGCCTCTCCTTGTCTGGACTTGGATGCAGGGGAGAGACTTCCATAGTCAAACGATTTGCTTCGCATATCTGGAAGTTCTGCTGCAGAGATGAATGGGGCCTGCTCTGAAGCGGACCGCCTCATCTCCTTCTGCCGGTGTTCACCAGGAATGGAAAGAGTGTGTCCACTTCCTGGCACAGACAAGAACTCCAAAGGTTTGCCATACTCATCGTATTTTGTCACAGGAGCTGAAACAAGGCTCTCATCTCTATCAAGGGACAATGAGAAGCTTGAGCTGTGAGACAAATTGCTGTCTTGACTGGGACTCCTGGAGAGACTGGTACAGGCGGATTCGAAACTGGAGTCACCTGAAGAATACTCAAGGTCTGCTAATCTTATCCTTTTCTTTTTGGGCGGTAGCTTCTCCACTGGAAACTGAGACAAGGTTTCACTTCTTTGAGGCCACTGAAACTCCTCTGCTGGCTTGTCTCGATGTTTCACCTGGGATGTTTCCACAGGCTTTGGAGATCTGTCCGGTTCTTCAGTCACCCTAATTTCAGGAACTTGGATGCTAGTCTGACCAGTTAATTTGCGTGGTTCAGAACCTGGCTGTGATGTCTTAATGTCCTTGAACTGACTAGAACTAAATGGAACATTCAGCTGTGTCTCTCTCTTAATAGTTTTTACATCGCTTTGCTCTGTCATTGTTTGGGGACTTTTGTCCCGGTAATGAGGCTCATTTTCACCATGTCTTTCAATGGAGCCCATTCTGCTAACAGAGTTGGTGTGCTGTATTACAGAGATAACATTACTTTGACTCACATTCTGCTTTGATTCACATTCAGCTGACAGGTCAACCATTTCCACAGATTTCACAAACTGGCTTGAAGAATCTTCCTCTTCCATGACACCTTTTTGCTTTCTACGCTTTCTCGTGGCAGAGTCTGTTACGTAGAAATGCTGTGTCAAGAAATGTTCAGCTTCAGGCGAAGCGTCTGTCCCTGCTCTCGTGCTGTCCACGTGGCTCTCATGCGACGGCAGCTCAAAAGCAGCTTGCCTCATAAGTCTCCTCATCCCTCCTTGGCCAGGATACATTCCATCATCAGATGTCATTCTTTCATCAAAAGAATTACTGGTGCGAAGACCTGGAGGAACACTGAGATCTGTTGCAGTTGAAGTTGGCAAGGAGTTGCTCCGTATGAGGGAGGCCGCGTCTGAAGGGGCCTCGAGCTGATAGGATGTAGTCATTTGATCTGATTTTGGAGATTCATGACCTTCATGGGGCCAATTTGACTCCAATTTGATTAATCCAGCCAAGTCTTTCTTGCATGAAGACATGTGCATGCTCTCCTCTGGTATCTTACTCTTCCCTGGTTTGACCATAAAACTTGATCTGCTGTCATTTGTGTCCGTCATGCAGGTTTGAACTGTGATTGATTGTCTTGGCTTGGGAGAAGGTCGATAGCACTTCCCAAACATTATCTCTTGGTATGATTTGACATTTGTGCATGGTGGACTGACTTGCTGCTCTGCGCTCTCTGAGCGAGAGAAATAGCCAGAGTCTGTGCTCCCCTTGCTACAGGAGCTAGGGAGAGACAGAGAATGCTCAGAGTCTTGGCTTCTTTTCTCAGAGAGACGGAGGGCCAGTTTCTGCTTGATGGTGCAGGACTCCACGGCCTGCTCAACCTCAGTTATAGATGGAGTGGCTCTCATTTCCCTGAACCGGGACAGAGACACCTTTCCTGACGCTGACATGATTTCTTTTCTGGTGGCACTTGGCGTGGTCACCTTCACAGATGGTATGCCAGGTGACTTCACTTCAGTGCCCTCAAACGAGCTCACACAGTCCAGAAACAAATCTTCAGAGCCCTCTTCATCTGTGTCTGTGGTCTGCTCAGCATCCGACTGCATCTCCCCTTCCGCTGTCAGAAGCTCTTGATCCACTCCTGAGGGATGGGCATCCTTCTCTGACAATGCCAGCAAGCCAGCTTTGACGGCATGTGTGTGAGACTTTCTGTGTTTGTACAAATTGCTCTTTGTCTTAAAGGAGAAGCCGCACGGGACGCAGGGGTAGGGCCGCTCACCGGTGTGGGAGCGAATGTGCTTTTTCAGGACACTGGGCTTGGCGCAGGCTCTCCCACAGAAGTGGCAGATGTATTTTCCAGGCTTCTTTCCAGGTTTTTGCTCCCTTTTGTTCAGCCCCTCTGCTAGCTGACCGATTCCCAGTTGATAGAGCTGCCTCGATGTGGCTGAGTAACCCGCCATCTTCTTCCTGAAATGGACTCGACTCTGCTCAGGGTTTGCTTGAGAGGCCATGAGGTTCCTTGATGTGAATGACTGTGGCTGACTGACAAAAGGCCACGACTGTGTCGCTCCACAAGAGGAGGAGGCGGCATCGCTGCCATCACCAGACTTAGGTGAGGATGAAAGGTGATAGTGGCCACTAGTGTTGGGGACCTGCAACTGCTGGACTTCTAGTGGCGGTGACGTTCCAGAGGTAGGCGTGTCTGGTGAGCCTGGGACAATGCTGCCCCCTGGCTTCGCCTCACACTGGGGAGTCTTTTCTTTAACATTTACACTGGTCTGAGTTCTCCCTCGGAAGGAGGCCTGGGGGTTCTGTCCTGCAGGGTTCTTTGAGCACCTCAAACCATCAGTGCCCTCAAGTGACTCCATGACATCAATGCCAGTTTCTGTCTGATAAAGTTAGGGGCTGTGTCCTTTACATTGCTTTAGCACAGTCTCTAGTTAAGGAGATATTAGAATAATCTCCCCTCTTAAAATCCTGCCATCACATTCAGCCTGGGTGAAGGATCTCCCTTATTATTGTTTATTCATCGGAGGATTGCCTCTACTCCAGTGTCCTCAGTACAACAGCATTTTTGTTCAGCTATGCTGTCGAAATTGAGCTGAAAGGTATCAGCTGTTGTCAGTGTTTGGCATTTTTTATAAGGAGTGGGAATAGATCCTGTCTGTCTGTTTCCTCTTCAGTGTTTCACTATGGGCTGTTACAACCTTGTGTGAGACCTAAAAACAAAGCATTAACAGAAAGGTTACAATTTGAAGAAATAAAACAAATGTTTCAAAAACAAATTGTTTTACAAATACTATTGGTGTACAAATGCTACAAATGCTATAAAAACTTTTTTTTTTTTGTGATGTATTACCACATATTTCAACACAGAACAGAAACGTTTTTTTTTTTTAAAAAAAAAGATAAAAACTTCTTTCATATGTGTTATGCATGGCTTGCTAGTTGCCAGTGAAGAAAGATTTGGAAAAAAAAACACATTTGAACAAGAAAGAGCTTTTCTTTTTTAAGACTCAGTGAGATCATAAGTGTGTCTTTGTGTCCTATTAGACACCATCTGTTCCAGTAGTGGAGATGGCCGTGGCACAATCACTCTGTAGAATTAGTCACAAGATACACTTTTTTTTTTTCAAAATGATGTTTTCATTATTCACCATAAGGAATCTCAGATGGAAGACTGCGGCTCTATCCTACATCATTCAGAATTGATTCAAGGCAAGAACGAACAAGCTCCATGGTCAACAAACAAGCTGTGTTTGTAAAAGGCAATGTAATGAAAAGGACCATCACATTTTTTAAATTAAATAATATCAACATTTGCCTTACATAAAACCTTCTCAGGCCTAGAAGAGAGAGAGAGCACCATTTTGTCAGTAGTAAAACTATATGCCTACAGTCCTATGGGAGGTTTTTTTATATATTTCAGTAAAACCATGATGCCATTACTCTGCTATCTGTCTGGCTGGGACTTGTTCTGGGACATGACATGGTGCAAATGACACAAGCCAACAGGTGCAGCGCCTCTGACGGCATTCTCACACCCTCCGGGAGGCTTCGCAAGGCATTCATTTGCACTGTAGAGAAATGTCTCAATGTAGTTAGTTAGGCTACTTCAACAGGCTCCAATGCCAACATAATGACAGCACTGCATATAAGCTCAGCCTTTCAGTGTGAAATAGTTTTTATAAATTATGGATATGGATGCTTCAAAGAAGCGGCCTGTGATTTAGTTTCGGGAATGGTTGTTGATGTGGGAGCTCCACGGCCAATCAAATGACATCCCTCCCTCTTGTGGCCTTGAGCCACAGTGTTGATTGGCTGGGATTGTGAATGGCTCGGTCCGAGCCACTATTTTGGTTTTCCATTTATGGAGAGAAGACTGTATGTAAACAGCTGAGAAAATTTTAGGAGTGTAATCCTGAAAAAGCTCAGACTGTGCCTATGATGCCTTTAAGCAAACATGATTAAAAAAAAAAAATCTGATCAATCTAAGTTCAGATACTTTCTTTTACAAAACCTTACAACCTGCCCAATAAGGGAAATTACTGAATTTAATCAAAGAGAAAAGACATTTGTTATTTGGGGCATTGCCAGTTGAAGGGTGATGGTTTATAAACACATCAGAAGTACTGTAATACAGGGATTAATGCAAACAAATGACTTGTTTGTAAGGTTATGGGGTCTAGATTAGCTGAAACAAAACAGTTCCGTTCCTTTAAGGGATTTGACTTTTAAACTATAACACTTTTGCACAAAAAAAACAAAAAAATAATATCTGCATAGACTTTCCAAATACCAATGCTAAGTAGGGATCCACAGTTCTATATTAGGACCAAATAGATTCCTCCCTAAGTACTGTGAATGGAGCAGGCTATCCTGGAAGAAAAAAAAAGAACATTCTGCCACTACATTAAAAGCAGAGTGTATTTCTCTGTGATGCCAAAGAGGAAAGAAACTGGAGCCATGTTGGCATCCGTGCTGGAAACACACATGCTTCTGAGGATAACCCAGGTGCAGCAATGGCCGCCCGCCGATGGACTGATGAAAATGTCATATGGGACGAGGAGTTGAGCTGAGCTGAGCTGAGGCCCCCCTTCAACAAACTCACCCGCCGTCGCAGCAGCGCTGGCTGAGCACCGAAGAGGAGGAGCCGCTCATGGAGAGGAAAGTGTTGGTAACCAGTGAGTCACGGGGGTCAGGTGCGCCTCTTGAACTGGCTGGCTAAAAGAAAAACACCAAGGGGACAAAAACAACTTATTGGCGCGCATGCCAAGGATTCTACCAGTCACTTTCCACACTTGTTTACCAATCAGTTTCATATAGAATAATTCACAGCATTGAAATTAAGGCCCATCTGGCATCCCGTCAGTGACTCAGCTGTGAAACTAGATTATTCATAGGCACTGTTGCTGGACGGAGCCATGGTTGACATTCTCTCTCTTTTTTTGAATCACTTAAGTTATTCATAATATGCCCACAAAAAACCTGCTACAGGATACTAATGCCAACAGCTTATGGTTCCCATCCGACTGTGTCATGAACCCTGTATTGGATCTGGGATTAAACGTTCTGGGGAACTGGATCCATTCACTATTCTGTTCATGGATCCCTCTGGTTTTTTTTTGTTTTTTTTTTGCGTTCTCATAGCGAAGCTCCCTCTGCTCGAGGGCCTTGCTATCTCCTAGACTTGGGGAGGTTTGGGGGGAAGGGGGAGGGTGTTGGTGGAGTGGAGTGGAGTGGAGAGGAGGGGAGATCCGTTTCTTGTGCTTCCGGGAGCTTGTTTTCTCATCCAAACACCAGCGCTGTGAGGGGATCGATACGGTGTAGGATGCCCACGCGGAGCTGTGGTTCTGACATTGACTCCCAGGACAAACCGCTCAGGGTGACTCTGCAAGGCTCTGGTGAAAGACCCCTCTTCTTTATTATCATGTCATGTTAAACACAGGGAAGGGAAGGGAAGGGAAGGGAAGGGAGGGTGGCTGGAGAGGTACTTCTCGGAGAGGGACAGTTCATTCAGATCTCTCCAGGTGTCTGTTCTTGATTCTCACAACACCCACCTCTCCTCTTTCTTTCTTTCTTTCTTCTATCTTTCTTTCTTTCTTTCTCTCTCTCTCTCTCCTATAGCCATGCAAAATGGTTAGACTGCTTCTTATGTAGAGTTGCTATGGATACTAACATACTGTAACTCGGTATGCACTCTATTGGCTCTATGAGAGAGTGGACAGCTATATGAGGGAATCATGGACAACCCTATGCACTCTATTGGCTCTATGAGAGAGTGGACAGCTATATGAGGGAATCATGGACAACCCTTGCTCTTTCCATCCTACATGTGGGTGAATCATTTCGTGTCACACCCCTGATAAAACATTATCTTCCTTATTACCATTCACTATTAAGGGAGAGATAGATAACATCGACCTGATTACAGCTATTTATGACATATACACAGACAATCACTAGGATTTTTTTTTTTTGGCAGTGTAAGATTAACATTACTGTGCTAGAGGCTTTGACAAATCTTACTGGTAAATATTTGCTTTGTGCTCTGAAATTACATCCAGGGACAAGGAAATTAGGTTGGGTTTTTGTTGAAGGTTTGAAATAAATGTGTATGAAGTCATTTGGATCATTTCTCTCACCAAGTATGTCAAAAATTGGCTGACCACCTTAATACCTTCTTGGAAGCAAAATGACTGCTGCTCCAACAGAAAAGATTAATGTCTTAAACAAGAGGAGATAATTTGAACTTTGAGGAAATTGCCCTTGCATTTCCTCCCTTCAGGGCAAGACCCTCACATTAAAAACCTGTGTGAAGACATTCCTACTCTCTCTCTCTCTCTCTCTCTCTCTCTCTCTCTCTCTCTCCATAGTAAAGCCTTCTCGCAGAGCAGATGATGTTGTCAGAATTTTAAGAAATGAATCCAACATTAGTTGGAAAATCACATGTCCCCACAGCTCCATCATACTTAAGGTTGATATTTTAGTCCAGGCCAGGGTAAGAGCAGAACAGAACTGCCTAGGCTAGGAGAGTGAATCATTTCCATCCTCTCGGTAACGAAGAAGACTGTAAGGCTTTAACAAGGGTGTTATCTGGTTCAGACCTCTGCGCACTTGCTTAATTAGGACATTCAGATATGCTCCTGACATTACATCAAGGAAGGGAAAAGCAATGAAATGGTTGCATAATACAGCCATAGTCTCTGGCGATTAAAAGTTTAAAGCGATATTACCCGGGTGAAAGTGAAACAATATTACCGGGAACCTAGGAGGGTGACTGGAGCATTGATATTCTTTGTTGTGCTTTTACATGTGTGTGTGTGTGTGTGTGTGTGTGTGTGTGTGTGTGTGTGTGTGTGTGTGTTCACAATTGCGTTTGATGTAATGGCAGCAAGTGTCTAGGATCAATGCAGTTAAGTCTTTGTAAAAAGGGGGTACAAGAGCCCTGTTACAGTAAGTCAGCTGTGTTTGGAATATGTGTGTGGTGCACACGTGAGAGGGGGGGTGTGTAAACGTGGTTGGGGTGGAGATAGCTGTGTGTGTGTTTCCATGTGTGTTAGCATGTGTGTGTGTGTGTGTGTGTGTGTGTGTGTATGTGTTACGGTAAGTGAGCACTGTTTGGAGTGAGAGATCTGGGTGATGGGGCGATAGAATGTGAGCGTGGTGGGAGAACTTGGCTGGGGGGGTCCTTTCAAGGTCATCCAGACCTCACTGCCGGGTTTCCCCCTGAATGAGGGCTATTAATACAAACAAACAGCCACACAGCGCATCTACAGAGATGCTCGGAAAAACCGCACACACACACACACACACACACACACACACAGTCTCTCTCTCTCTCTCTCTCTCTCTCTCTCTCTCTCTCTCTCTCACACACACACACACACACACACACACACACACACACATACACACACAAGGCTGAGATGGAACAGGGATCGAGCCACAGCTTAAAAATACATCCACTGTCATATGAGCACTTCACTAAATCCACATCTTGACCACTGGAACATCCTTTAAAAATCTCTTTGTCTCTGCAATTGCTGCCTCTTCCATTTTGGTCTCAGCAGTGAAAGAGGAGCTGGGGTCTGAGAATCCTGACAAAAAGTTAAATCACTGTAAAGGAACTAGCATCTTAAGGCCAAGCTCCCCGCCGCAGCATCTGTGACAAGCTATGGGAGAGATCAGAGAATATCCCTCGACTTGAGTGGATAACTATTCATTACATCATTCTTGCAACATATACTGTACACACAGAGAGAGAGAGAGCGACACACACACAGACACGTACAGTACATATACACAAGCAAAACGCACAACGAATACACTGTCACTAACACCAACTACAACACTGACAGACTGACACTTCCTGACCCACTCGTTTTCCCTAAAGCTACAGAGCTACAGAAACAGCTCAGCCTCGAAGCCCCTGAGGCAGAAACACGGCAGCCCTTCGCGCTAACACCGTACATCACAGCTCGCAGAAGGAACTGCGCGCTGACACAAGATTCACTTTAACGTGCAACGAACCACCATCTGGAAAGCACATCAACAGCCACCACAGACATCAATGACATTTCACATCATCCACTCACTGACCTGCCATTTAGACAGCCTCCAATTCAGCACATCTGGACAGATTTCAGTTATATTCCTTATCACCCTGTAGTCACGGCTGACCTCTCGCCAGGGTCAAGGGGAAAAAGTCAAACGATCGTGGTGAAGCGAATGTCTTGCCGTCTGCGCGCACAGCACAAGACCCACTGATGTAAGTGAGTCACCACAGAAAATACCTCACAGAGACGCGTATCCAGGAACAAAAATAGCAGCGGGGCCCAGAGAAGGATTATGCAACAGCCCACGATAGGGCTCTTCTGCAGTGCAGCTCAGCGCGGCAGGCTGTCTGAGCGCGCGGCTGCTATCCACCGGAGAGCCCTTTGCCGCTGAGCGGGAAGGTCTGCTCGCTGTTTAAGGAAAATGAAACACTGATCCCACGTAGACGACTGTTCAGGAGGGATTATTTAGACTAGGATGGTTGTAGCTGAGCTGCCGTCTCTAGTTTATAATCTCCCTTTCCTTTCTGACAGAACACCGGGAGGAATGACTCGCTCTGTTTCATCTGAGGGGTAGCGCAGAGTACTACTGCTGTAGAATGTCCCCGCGCGCACGCATACAGGCTTAAATTAGGGCAGCGGTCTCCGTGGAGAGATTCCGCCAGGAGGATAGCACTGGCCTTCCTCATTTCTGCGTGGCACACACTGACCTGATTGACAGCCGCCCTGTGCGTGGTCATCTCGCTGTCAGCACAGCCCAAGGCCACAACATCCTCCTTAATACACACCACAGGGGAAAACGGCAAGCCTTACAGGCCGTCGAAATACAGCACCATGCATTATACACCAAAAATATGCCTCTCTATCCTAATAAGGATACACACATGTTTTGGAAAATTTGACATAATGTTACAGTTAGCCCACCAGCACGCCCTCAACTGTATTATACAGAGGCACTTTCTCCTTACCTGACAAAATGCTCTGACATCAACAGACAAGAATTTAGAGGGAAAAAAACGTCCAAACATCTATTCTTTGACTATAACCTTGCCCTTTTGATACAATACAATTTACACAACTAAAAATATTTGACCTGATTTGACCACCTTCTTAAATTTCAGGGGGAGAGGACAACTGGAGATAGCCATGGGTGAGAGGGGATTAGGCTAGTATGGCAAGAGGCATATACTGTTCACATGCAATTCAAACGGCTGTAGGTAACACAACCCATATTATCATAACCATGCTCACTTAGAAATTTGCATATGGTTTTGACACTTGTCAGCTGTTGGGGCTAGCAGATGCCCAGAGAATATAAATAGGCTACACCATGGCTATCCCTCACAATCGAAAGACTCGGTAGGCTATCAACATTGCGATTTATTTATGCTTTGCCTTGGGAGGTTTTTGGCTCCAACTCAACGTGTGGTTAAGGTCAAATCTGTGGTCTCTTCCTGGCTCCATTCCCCTCACTCTCCTCTCTCTCTCGTTCTCTCTCTCTCTCTCTTTCCATAAATATGATGGTCTGCCCCCTTGGATGTCCTGTTCTGTTTGGTATCCCTACTCTCTGTGGCATACAGCTCTGTTGACTGGCTTAAATCCCCAGCAAATTTACATGTGATTCAATACCAATCCGCCACCCTCTCTCTCTCTCTCTCTCTCTCTCTCTCTCCACTTACAGCCTATTCACATGACATTAGGGCCAGACAAATGGAAAACAAGACTTTCAGGCGGGCAAAGAAAGACAAGAGGAGGGGCATGACAGAGAAATTCATTGACAAAACCATCATCTGTACGGCAACATTTCTGACAGCCTCAACCAACTCGATTCTCTGACGATATAATATCCTGACCATATTCTCAGGTCCTAAGGAAGAGACATGAGCTCCTTGTGTGCATGTTCCTTTAAATGCTCATGTCATTTTAATGAGGCACTTAAATAATTCAAGAAACAAGAGCAATTAAAGGTATTACCATTACAATGGAGTTAGACTTCTTTGATCTGTATGCTATATTTCGCATAGCAAGTGTACTTGCCAGCTCAGGATCCTCATTACATAACACAACACAACTCACACCACTACTCAGAAATGGTTGTTAAATTGAGGGACAGCTGCTGTGCCCTGGCCAAAGAGGCACTTGCCCATGGTGGGGTGGGGGACTTTTCAGACCTTTTAACTGGCATGCCGAGACCACATGGCACAAACAATGGCGGATCAACTTTAAAAGCTTGACGACTCATCACAAACCCACCTGTCATATATGTGACTGACAGTTCAATATCAAACACAGTCTTATACTGTACATTTGAGCTGGCGCAGTCATGCCAGGTCAAACTGTCTAGGCAGTACAGTACATGATGTCCTCTTTGTCAACCGTGAAAACACATTTTCCCATCATTAATTGATCCACATCTTGCCCCTTTGGAAATCCAATCCTCCATCGGTGTTTGGCAGGTATAAGAAAACCACATGTAGGCCTGTGTAGCATGATACTTTCTGTGGGAACACATCACATCACAAGCCTTATCACTGTCACTAAATACTGTACCTCTTCAAACAGGTTATAAAAGTCAATGGTGCATCAGCATTTGGGAGTCTTTATGGAAATGTTCAATGCAAATGTCAGAGCAACAGGCAGAAAGATAAACTGTCAGCTTTAAATGTAGAATGGTGTCTTTAAAAGTGATTTTTGGTTGCTCTTTTCCTCCAACAGCTCTCTAACATGCAGCAGCTCGATGCAGGCTCACGCACGGTCTGCCTGCCTGTCTGCCTACCCTACTCTGAGGAGCCACATTGTTCATGTAATTCCACCAAGCCATTGGAATACAAGTACTCAGAGCATTCCCATGGCAACGAGATGCTGGGTTCTGCGAAGGATTTTCAGGCGTTGTCTCTGATGCGTGCACGTGAAAGAAAGAAACCAATAGCTGAATACAGAAGGCTCTCTCTCTCTCATACCAAATACATGAGAACATACAGTAGTAGATCACTGTATGATAATAGGCACACATAAACAAAGACACATTCAGTACATAAAATATTGCCACGCTCATAGCATTTTGCTCAACATAGAACAGATAGCCTAACTGTTAAGCATTATTGTGAAAGAAATATATCAGGAAGTTCACCTGTAACTTCAATATTTTACATACCTCAAAAGGAGCTTTTAAGTGTTTGGGTATCCCTGACTCAATTCAAATGACCCTTGTCCTTGCCTTGGAAGAGTAAAGAACACCAGGGAAGACGTCCAAGTCCACCCCCCCACCCCCCCAGTTTGTTGTATAAATAAAAAGAACCTCAATACAGTACCCCACAAATGTGTCTTTTACTCCTCCATTCATTGTCCCAGCTGACACAGGCCGGGCGGTGCTCAACCGCTCACCTGATACAGGATCTCCGGTTCCATCCCACCCCCTTCGGCGTTCTCACAGGGTGCAGCTCGCTCGCAGCGATACCACCACCACCACCACCACCCTCCACACACCTCCTCCTGCACCTCTCCACTCTGCCACCCCCCACCTCAGGCTGGGTATTCACACACAGTTCCACTCCGACACACGCCGAGCCCTGGCACTGTAACTCCCTGCGAGCCTCAGTGTGCCTCTCAGCAGCGGCTCCGCAGGAAGCCAACGGGAATCATATCTCTCGGTATAAACAACACCTGGCCTGTTGATTGGCTCATCACCGTGACAACCATTCTCAAGCACTCCTGGGTGGGTGGGTGGAGTGGGAGGGTGAAATGAAGAGGGTTGTATGTGTGTGTGTGTGAGGTGTGTGTGTGTGTGTGTGTGTGTGGGGGGGGGGGGGGGGTGTTGGGGATGGTTGTGGGGGGTGGCGGGGGGTGGCGAGGGGGGGGGCAATAGAGGGAGGAGGGAAGGGGGACTCACATCAGAACAGAAATAGAACAAGGCTATTTTACCTCTATGGCTGCACAATACTAGCCAGAGAGGGAGGGGGAGTTAGGGGAGGACAGAGCGAGGGAAAGAGAGAATGAAAGAGAAGGAGAAAGTGGATACAGCAGAGAGAGAGAGAGAGAGAGAGAGAGCAAGAGAGAGAGCAAGAGAGAGAGAGAGAGAGAGAGAGAGAGAGAGAGAGAGAAAAAAAATCTCAAGGACAGCACTCTGTCGTGCACATGTCTTCGCCTCACACTGAAACACTGTGTCCACAGAACTGTTGTTGTTTTCTGAGAAGCCAGACTGAATGGGAACTCCTTGCAGTTTTTATCTCCTGAACTGTGACTTCCTGAGACATATTGCATTTTAACACCAACAGCAGCTGGCAATCAGAGCACTTACAAGCAGTACAAGTTACAGTCGCTGGTCATTTAATAGCCTCGGAAAAAAAAAAAAAAAAAAAAGTTCCTTCCTGTTCCAGTAAACACAGTAGGCAACTCCCTCTTGCAAAATGCAACATATACTACTATAGCCTGCACACAGAATGAGAAATTTCCACTGACGAGGTAGGGAGGTCTGTGAGTCTATCCGGGGTCACCACTTATTTTTACATGTGTGTGTGTATCTGTGTCATGATAAAACTGCACACTCTGCAGGACATTTGCCACCACACCCACAGATGACCTCTGTGTTGTCCACATGAGCTGAGTTAACACTGAAACAACGTCAGAAATCTTAGTGATTCACCGTCGGCGGCCGTTTCACCGGCTGTTCCATTTCTGACAAATTTGCAGCTCACCCTCACTCGCGCTGGTGTTGAGCTTTGCATTAAAATGCCTGAGACCTTCAGGCCAAAGTCTTGACTTACTTAGCCTGGGAATGCATTAGCTGGATTCTCCAAGTTGCCATTCATATCGCCTTGTAAACGACACTCGCTGCTGTGTTTGTGATGGCTGTACATTTTATGTCACATCTGGATTTGTCCAGATGCCTGGGTGTGTTGGTTTAGATAAGGCCAAGGGATAGGAGCGCTTTCAAGCCAATTCTTATTCATTATGCATCATCACACTGACTGCATTCTTTCTCATCTGATCCGACCGCATTAATTAACAGAGAATAAATTTTGTGTGTGGGAGGGTGTGTGTACATGTGAGTGTGTGTGTGTGTGTGTGTGTGAGAGAGAGAGAGAGAGAGAGAGAGAGAGAGACTAAGTGCATGTGTGTCTTCTCACTTGCCTCGTTGACTTGATAGTTTAGCTTATGGCATGTGCAGGAGTTCGGCATTAGCACTTTCCAGAGGTGATATTCCAGAGAGGAGTCAAGAGAGACAGCGAGAAGAAAAAAGGAAAAAAAAATAAAAAGAAATAAATAAATAATAAAAAAAATAAAACCAAGCTCTGTCACATCCACTGCAGCGTAGCTCCAGTCAGTTCCAGTGATGGGCCTTTGAACAGAGCTGTGTGCTTGATCCAAAAGAACTGAAGGAACGTCAGACGTCTCTTCACACACGCTGACCTGGGACGCCCACAAGCTGTCATGATGTCATAATTGTTGTTGACGTACACGGCAAGGTGATCATGCTGCTCTATAAATAACATCAGAGGTGATGGGCTTTTATCAGAAGCTGCCATTTGAGGCTCGCTGTTGAATTTTTAATTCTTTGTGTGTTCACACACACACACACACACACACACACACACACACACACACACACACCAAATGTAAATGTTCCACAAATCCGCATTAAAGGGACGAGCAAAATGTCCCCAATATGCCCAACTCCTGGAGGACTTCAAGATCCTACAAACCGCTAATACATCTTATCAACAACAAACACATTCCTGACACCAAACTTCCTAACTCTCCTTTCTCTCTTCCTCTTGCAAGCAAGCCATCTGAAATCTGGGCTAAAGGAGAAGTAAGTTTGTCTGTCTGGCTTGGTGTTTGTGGAAAGCTGCCTGAAGAGTCTACACCCATAACAGGCATTGCCATTCCAGACATAGCACCAGAGGTAGCATACTTTCCATCCAGCAGTTAAAAGCCGTCACTAATTGACCCCAGCGCTGCCTGCCGCACATATGGACAGACATAAAAAGACCAGCCAGCTGACTGATGGGGGAAACCCACAAGTTGGGGGGGTGAGGGTGGGGGTGGGTAGGGGGGGCGTCACCCTGAGAGCCAGGCTGTGTGTGTGTGTGTGTTGCGGGGAGGTTAAGATAGGTGTCATGTGTTGATCTGCCCCTACCGGTTGGAACACCACGTGTGTATTTCCCTGTATCATAATACGGAGGTGATGAGTAGGGTGTTCCTCTTTTAACTCACTAACACTGAGGTGTCTACATACACAAGCCCACTCTGTCAGCTAAGCGTTTGCCTATTTGGTTTTCCATCAAGCCACAGTTTGCATTGTTTGTTAAGGTTTGCATGCTTGGTGAATTCATTCAAATAGCCAGTCAGTCAGTGCACAAGGACAAGCATAGGGTAAACTAAGGATTGGTAGGAAAACATCCAAACAATGATTGTGTGAAAAGATCTTCACACAATCATTGTTTGGATGCTTCCCCTGAACGGAAAATTGAAACAGAAGAGGGGAAAAAAACCCCTGTAAAAATGACTGCAAATTCAGCCCTACTGTAAAGGCACCAGTGTGTGTACATGAAGCGAGCAGGGCTGCTATCTGTACTCTGATAGCCTCTGAAGTGGAGGATCCCCCTGTTGTCCCCCTCTCTCTCTCTCTCTCTCTCTCTGTCAGGGAGAACAGACTCAAGAGCCCCCCCCCCCACTGGCTCCCACAGACGCTGTCTCAACAGAGACCCCAGCATGTGCCAGAGTACACGCACTCAAACCTCCTCTAGCCATCCGAGAAGCTGCGTCTGGCCACAGTTTGAGAGAGAGAAAAACCACCAGCAGAAAAAATTGGGGGTGGTGTGGTGAGGTGAGGTGAGGGGGGATGGGGGGAGGGAGGGAGGGGGTGGTGATGGAAAAAAGATATGCTCGTGCTGTTTGAATTTTTTTTTTCTTTTACCCAAGTGGAGGGAAAAAAATAATAAATAAATAAATAAATAAATAAAAAAGAAAACATCTTTACATTTATGTTGTAAAGCTGTCATGAGTGCGCATCGGCTTTATTTTCCTGCTCTGACGTGTGTGCACCCAGCTTGTGATCTTGAAAAACAGTGCGGTGCTATTCTTGGCAGTTCAGCGGAGGTGTCTGAAAGAGGCGAGGGAAGTGGGAATGTGTGTGAGTGGGAATGTGTGTGTGTGTGTGAGAGAGAGAGAGAGAGAGAGAAAAAGAGAGAGAGGGAGGGAGGGAGGGAGAGCGAAAAGAGAGAGATTGTGTGCGTCAGTCTGGTGTGTGTGCTCTCATCAGGCTCCCCACACACTGCCAGGCATGATGGGTCATTCACACTCTCCACTCCTCCCTCGCTTCCTGTGAAGAGAAAGAAGCTTTGCGTCAATCAGCTCTCTTTCAGTCACGATTTAGCCGTCTCTCTAGAGGCAGGCTGTCTTATGATCATACAGTTTTCAGGAACGGCAGCTTATACCTTCAGCTTTCATCAGGAGGGCTGCTGGTGCATAAGCTTAACCAGACAGATTGCATGAGTGGTTGTGTGACAAGAACTTTCAGCTCTTTTGGGTTTTTTTTTTTTGTCAGTGATGTTCTCCCTGCTAGCAGTACAAATAGTATTTAATCGTTCTTTTCTCTCATGAAGACATCACAGGTTTCGGTGGTGTTGCACTTCCTCGGTGCTTACAGTTTATTCTTAAGGAAAAGAAACAATGCCGTGTCTGTGCTATAAAAACAAACTGAGTTGGTCACAGAAAAAAAAGACAAGAGGCAGAGACAAAAAGTTGGCACAACAAATAAAAAAACATTTATTACTAAAAAAATAATATTTTCTTTAAAAATGTGATTTCATACATGGAATGATTAAGGACACTGGTGGAAAATACAAAAAATAAAAATCACAGTTCTGACACACCTCTATAATGATAAGAATCCAATTTTGTTAAACTGTCCCCTAGGCCAGACACTTGAGAAAAGTGGAAACACCGATACATCCGTCTCCTTTTCAGCACATGTACACAAACCTAGTAATTCATCTCAACTACAACTAAGAGACACCAAGACAAACCCTGAGGAAACCATCCCACCTTGATCACAAAGTAAATCATGTGTCTAAGCATGCTAGCCAGTAGATGATTAAGGAGCAGCATCACCTCACTCTTACTATCATCATCCTCCTCCAAAGTGCATTTATAAACCAATTTAAAGCAACAAATGGACAGTGTACTGGTGATCTTAAAAAACAATTTGCATTAAAACAGCTTGCCGTTAAAAACTCTTAACTTTGAATGCAAAAGTGGCATCTAATGCACATCAGCACCCAGGTTTAATAAGCCCATTTTAGAAAAAAATGACTTGTCCTTCAATGCACCAAAACATGTATGCAATAACCTAAAATCCTTTTATAAAATCCACTAATTTAATTGATTCTCAAGTCTTAGGCTTCCTAAAGTGCTTACACTTTTGTCACATAGTATTCTGAAAAAGGCTCATCAAAACAATGGCCCTGTTAAGGTCTGTGTTCCACACAACCTTCTGTGCATTTAAATCACATTCATTCATATCTTGTGCTTCATTCATAACTCGGCCATTTCTCACTGTCATCTTCTTCCCCTCTAGGAGGCACCAGTGAGCTTCAGTGTCCAGGCCCACGCACAAGGCATCTCAGATAGGGAGAGCTGAGGCAAGTACACCCTCAGACCTCCAGCTGCCACTGGCTCCCATTTCAGCTCCTTGTTGTAGCCCAACAGCGCCACCTGGGGTACAGGAAAGGGAAAAAAACATGAAGTGAAACCATGACCTCACCTGGTTTGACATGACCGTGGACAACCTGTGCTCTACGTAAAGTACTGTGATAGAGCAGCGATGGTAAGAACTCTTATCTTAGCCGTGTTGTGACTAACATTTCCTTACTGCTCTTGTCTAATGTACATGGATATAGTACAGTATAATAATATAGTAGAATTTGTTTTGCACTCTGAAAAGCATTCCAAAGAATCAAAGAGTTGTACCATTCTGAAAGTATAAAAGTATGACAGAAAATAGCTTTTGCAACTGTAGGAGTTGGAATTGTGGGTGTGTCACAGGGAAGAACAGTGGTGTGTGTGTGTGTGTGTGCTATCGCACATGTAAATACTAAACTTGAGATGAGTTTTCTGCAAACATTGTACCTGCATTCACACAGTAGCTAAAAACTTGGCCATCTTACCTGAGTCAGTCCTTTAGTAACCTGGGGTGCACCAAGAATGATGGATCCATTAGTTGGCCAGGACAAAGTGATTGCATAGATAGCTTTCTCCTGTGGCTTGGCAGTGTACCTGTATATTCATAACAATACACAGTTAGCAAATAAACAATAATTAAGAAACAGTTAAGGCCTTTGTTTTTGAACAGAAGAATTATATTTACCTGATTTACCCATATCCCTACTCCGAGATGCTAATCTATCCCCTAATACTGTGTGTGAATATAAGTTGTTCTCTTGTGTAATGTACCACTGACTTTGAACAGACAACCACAAACTATGAGGACCAATTCACTAAATTCACTTAAAAACAACAACAACAACAACAACAACAAAAACAAATGGAAACCACAGTCTTTTGGCTTGCACAAAATAAGTTTTCCCTCTTCCTCTAAAAAATGTTTAGGTTGTGATACCTGAATTACTAGAGTTATTTATTATATTACATAGACAACAGATTAAAGGAATTATCTGGAGTGAATCAACATGTAAACCCTGTCGTTTCACCTTGCTAAGCGCTGTCAATAGCTGTAGGAATGATCAAATGTCGTGCATCACAGACAGAGGTTATAGGTTTCATTTGATATGTTTGCTTCAGTTAATGTTAGCTGCCGTTTCGTCATCTCGGTCTGCATTGCACGAAATTCTTTATTTACACAGTTATTGACAGCACAAATTTAAAAACTAGTCATCACCACATACTGTAGTTTAACAGGAGATGTGTACACTGATTGGTAAATGTATCAAAGTCTCTGACCAGAGGCCGGGGGTGACCGTGTCGTTTTGGGCCCTCCATGCTGTGGTGCTGTAGATTGCTTCCCCGTTCACTTTCAGCCACTGGCCCATCTGTCTTAGTCGCTCCTCAAAGATTGGGGCGATGCGTCCGTCATGAGTGGGTCCAACATTGATCAGCAGATTGCCCCCACAAGACACAGTCTCCACCAGTGTCTGTAACAAAGAGGATGTCCACATAGCGGTCAAATAATTTTTTAATCCAGGGATTTTCCCTTTTTAATTATAAAAGGCCACCATCTATTCATACCGACAATTTGGCCTAGCGGTGTGAGTGTCCCTCTCTTGATCTGGAGATCATGAGTTCAACTCTCGGTCAGGTCATACCAATAGGCGGGTTTACATGGACACTTTTAATCTGATTAGAAAGATTCTAAGATGCATTCTATAGAACAGTATCCAAGGAGATGCATTCATAAACGCCAACTAAAATGGAATATTGGGTTAAATAATCAGATTAAAAGTGTCCATGTAAACGGGGCTAATGACCATCATAAAAATGGTACCTATTACCTCTAGCCTGGCACTCAGGTATCTACAGTACAGTGGGTAACTGCCAGATGGGTAAACCTGGGCAGCCATATGGCCTGGAGTTATGGAAACAGAGATGAGCATCGCCCAAAGCTCCACATGGAGCAGGAAGGATTGAACTTTAACTAAACATCTCTTCATTATGTAACGTCCTTACCAGGCCTTATATTAATCTGGCTTTGCTGCGCAGGTGTCTCTGTGGTTGTGCTCGCTCTTGTACCCAGGTACCCTGATTGGTAGCAGTATATAAGGCAGCCTATCTAAACAACAGTATATGCTGTTCTCCATGCTATTAGCTTTTGTTTGTCGGTCTCTTGATTCTCCCCTGACTGATTAGGCTCTACACATTTGGTTTTACACTATGACTTGCATGACATATTTTTATTTTTATAACGTATTAGCTATTCGTATTATTTCAATAAAACCATACTTTATTTCATAATCTGTATGGGCTTATCCTTTATAGTTTCACTGCTCAATGTGACAATAACCTGTCACGTGACTCTCTATCTAAACAATAGAAAGCTAGACCAAACCAGGATTATTTCACTTTCAGACTGTAAACATACTGTATACAAGGCCATCAGATAAGGGCTAAGACACACAGAGCATAAAGAGATCACTGAATACTAAGTCCAATAACGAAGCATGTGTTTTATGAGAGTGTCATTAAGAAAAAGATGCTTTACTTTGAACTCACACCTTTGTGCTCATCATCTGAATTAGGAGGGGTAGAGTTCATTTTCTGTCCCATGTATGACCATGACTGTGTTTTTGTTTTGTCTGTCTGATTCTGTTTTTCTCAGATAAAGAGAGGGGAATATATCTGTTTGAATATGTCTGTAAGGTCACCATGCCACTTCTCCTTGAGTGCCTTTGCTAAAGAATACTTCATCATGGTCAGCTAGCTAGGACATGCTTCATCATTATTTATAGGATATGCTGTGTAAAGATCTGGGAGGCAGGATACTTAAGCTCTGAATCATTCCGCGAAGCCTGGAGCATCCTCTTGTTAATTGCTTCTCTACTGTGCACTGCTGAATAAATCAGCATTCATGGCATTGACTGGATCTCCTACCTACTTCATTATAAAAAAAATACAGAGAGGGAGAGAGGATATTCCTTGCATTTGTCAAATGCATGGTTGCAACACTATTGCTGCAGTATGTTAGCCTGACAGCCAGACTATAACATCAAATGTATAATGTATAATGTATAAATGGATAGAGCATATGGGCGGAATCTTTCAAACTGCCTCTGCATGCAATTGGATAGCACTATGCCATAGAAACAACTTTGTACGGCTCTAACTACGACCAATCCGAGCAACGAACAAGCAAAATCGAACAACGCTAAGCCCACCCAACGACTTCCTGTCCACATGATTGGATAGACACTGCTAATGTGTATGCATACAACAGTTCCCTATGGCTGATAGCCAGATGTACCCGCTGAGCGAATCAATTAGCTACCGCTAGGGTATGTTTCAAGTTGTAGGCTAGCAGTGTAGGCTTGTAGTCTGTCTGTGTTGCTGACCTTGATGATATCCTCAGTAGAGAGGTAGTCCTGTAGTGATGCATCTCTGCGATAGCCCCAAGATTTCGTGTCAATGGTCATGCAGTTCTCCCATTTGCGCTTGAGCAGGTGCCCAGGGTTGTAGCGGTCTGCACAGGTGTAGTAGCCGCCGTGTTTGCAGATGGTGCCGTATCCCCAGCGGTCATTGGTAACCACAGTATCCTTCACGGGGCTGAAATAAGAAAATCGCCACGGTCATACATATGTCAGATTTTCTGATCCATCACTTCAAAACAAAATTACTCTCTGCTCTGCCTGCCAAAGAAACAATTTCCCTTCAAAGTGCCTCTACTTTGTATATGGCATCTACCTATTAAATAATACATTTAGAAGGAATGACTTAAGGTAGCAGCAACAGTGTGCCAGAGACCTTTTGCTGAGCTTTTAGTCATTATTCAGGAAGGGACAAGTTTTAGTAAAGCAACAGTACACTTATGATCACTCATATACCAATCCAATGGGATGACAGGATTCTAAAATAGAACAAAGCAGAGTAGAGGTAGCAATCAGAGCAATCTATGGCTCTGGTAGCAGTCATTGTCATATATGCTTTCTTTTCTGTTGGAAGTCAAAGCTTAGTGTAAGTTCTTCCATGAAGACTCAGTCGTTTCATCACACATTGCCTGATCACATTTCCTCACCTGACTTTTATAGACCGGTCTAACAAACCTGCTTTTGCTGTTCTAGACGCCGGCATTCCTAAAATCCTCACCACACTCTACTGCCAGTTTGGTCCCTGTCCTCCTGCCAGGGGATAAGCTCCACCCATGCAAGCTAATAAATCGAGCCACATCAGCTTGGTCAAGATTTTTGATATCTCAGACCTCAGACATGGCTAAGCCAAAGACTTTTCTATTTGAATTACTTTGTATTCTGTAAATTCATTACATATTTGCATGTTTAAAAAAAAAATAAAATAAAATTTAATTTAAAAGGTTCACTGCGCAACACTGTCCATCTAACGTTACCTGTCATTGTAGAGCCATGCAAGGAATCCTGTGCTGTTCCAGTAGGTGTCGGGAGCGTCTCCATCCCCGTCAGACCACAGGATCTCAGGCTTGAACCTGGTGATCAGGTCATACAGCTCAGGCAGGGTCTTGGTGGTGGGAAAGTAGTTGGTTGTATAGACGTTAGCTGCGTCCTCTCTGTAGAGTGGGTGAAACCACTCAAAGAGGGAGTGGTAGAGGCCGAGACGCAGCTTGGTGTCATTGCGTAGGGCAGTGGCCAGCTCGTCAACTAGGTCCCGACGTGGCCCCACGTCCACTGCGTTCCAGTTCCATGAATTCTTTGAGCCCCATAATGTAAAGCCTAGAGTGACAGACAATAATAAAGGTAACATTAGTTATGCAACAAATGGTTTAAATATTTGTCTAACAGGAATAACCTACATTTCATTCATAAAGGTAAATAAGTCATAGGTAGATATGCCACTTTTGTATACTTTGTCCAAGAAAACCAAGACATTGGTCCATCATGTTACCGAACTTGTCCAATGTTAGCTTATTACTTTTTATTCAGAGGTCATGACAAGTCACTATCAGTCTACTAGTCTACATCAGTATTGGCCTTAGATTATTCTAAACTGGCAAATGGTTGTTCCAAGCTATTATAACTGATCAATTTTGTCGGTTTGAGCCAATAAGTGTCTCTGGTGTCACATCCCCGTACTACAAACCACAATATAATGTAGGCCATGCCCAAGTCTGCATCAGGATAGACATACAGTAAATCTGGCAAGGAATATGTTTCAGATGTTTTTTTTATTGAGCATGTAAAATACAACTTAGAAGCTAACGTTACCATCAATACACTTCATCTATATACATTTCATTTTATAGGCAAGGAATAGATATGAAGAATAAAATGATCCAAAGTCTAAATCTAAGGCAGTATTGGTAAGTTATGGTAACTTTACTTACAGTAGCCTCCACTGTATTTTACTCACCCTCATGATGCTTTGTTGTGAGCACAATGTATTTGGCCCCTGATGAAGCGAATATATCCACCCAATGTTTGGCGTCAAAAAACTCTGCAGTGAACATCGGTGCAAAGTCGCCATACGTGAAGCCAGGAGGATAGTTCTTATTCATGAAGTCAACATAGTGCTTTTGTTTCTGGCCCTGCCAATACCACCTAAAGATAATTGAATGTTTAATGTATCCAGTAAGTAACTTAGCAAAAAGATTGTGGGGAAAAATAGGCCTAACATAATACACAGATCATAGAATTACTTACCAAAACCATTCACTCCCAAAACTTGGCACAGAGAAAATTCCCCAGTGAATGAAGATGCCAACCTTAGCTTCATCATACCATCCTGGAAGAGGTCGAGAGTCTATGGATTCCCAGGTGGGTTCGTATTTGCACAAACAACCAGTGACCACAAACAGTAAAAGTATACCAGCTTTTAGGATGACAGCCATCCTTACGTTGGGCTACCAACAAATGGCCAAACTATGCACTTGTAACACAACAAGAAAGCTCATGCAGAGAGATAACTGTCATATGACTTCTCTCATATGATACCAAACCACGGAAGAGGAATAGGAAGTAACGCTACAGCGGGTTTGTTTTGAAAGTTGTTTCAGAGCAATATATTTTGTAGCCTATGATACTGACTTGATGCTAAACCAATGTTAACTAAAATTGGAAACAAAGTTTCTAATTGACAATTCTAACCCCTTGGTCACACGGGCGATAATATTACTGGTGTTGGGAGACTAGTTCCCATTCATTTTCAATGACAGTAGGCAACAGCGATTAACGGCGAGCAACTGAGCAACAGATCGCCTGGTGGGCGGGGAAAAAATAGAAATGCAGGCTATTTTCTGCAAAAGTTGGGCGATTTAACCAGGCGATTTGTCATAAACGCCAATCAGAGTGAAGCCATGCGTGACGGCATACTTTCAAAAAGAATTTTGATCTGACACCTGTCATGGCGGAGCTAACTCAAAAATCGCATTTATCTGTTGACAACCTAAGAAGTTAAGGACTTATGACTTGATATTTTGTAAAACGAGGCGGCAAATGAGGTAAGATAAAACTGAAAACATGGGTTTTGTAACACAAAAATACATCTGTGGCGATATACGTTGTCGCTACCAGACGCATATTTTAGCAACGAACGGTAGCAACTAACTTCATACGAGTCACGCCTCCTTGGCAACCGAGTTGCTTGTTCAAATTGCCCAGTTGCCTTCCCGTGTGACCACAGGGTAAGCCAACGCTTCTTTGTAACCAGTTTGTTTTGGTCAATCGCGCTTCCGGATTGTTCCCCCTCCCCTTCCAGATCATTGGTGGACATAGAGACAGAAGGCTGTGCATTTACTACCGTCTCTGACTAGGCTTTAAAAAAAAAAAAAAACATCAATAAACCCTATGACCGCAGAATGCCATGGTTAATAGAGATAGAGTCTTAGAAAGAAATGGGAATATAAATTAAATCTCATATAAGATATGAATGTACTAAATGTATCTCTATAAATAAATAGCCCACTGATGTTTAAGTGGGATACTGCTAGCCTTATGAATAGTGGAGTCGAAGGTGGCTGTGTTAATATTTTGACGAATGATATGAATTATTTTTGCGGATGAGAAACGAGAAACACGCACTTATTTTACTGTCGTCCACTTACCCTACTTTTATTTTTAAACTGAGGTAGATCTGAGATGTCACATCCGGTTTCCACCATCGTGTCAGTTCCGTTAAGCTAGCGGCATTAAGCGGCACTAAGCGGCATTAAGATTTCTCTAGCGGCAATAAAGACGTCCGGTCAGTACGAAAAGGGCGGAATACGTTGTCAAAATAAAAGTACATTAAAACGCTCTCCTTAAACTCGGTTTATTGGCAGAAATCACACGTTTAACTGTATGGTACCTCCGTGCTAGAATCATTTCAACGTTTATCTTCAATGTTTTAGGAAAAGTAGACCTAAAAACAGCAGAAATCGTGAGCAAAATGCACGTTGCAAAATGACGGTGTTTAGCCTTTGGAGTCATCGCACGGTTTTGCATTTCATCTGTTGACTTATGGCATTAAATATCCCACGCCAGACAAACATGTCAGAAAAGGGCGAAATACGTCGTCAAATAAGCATAATTAGCAGATATGTCTTTGCTGTCAGTCACAGCATTGGCATAATTAGCAGATATGTCTTTGCTGTCAGTCAGAGCATTGGAAGCCACCAGTTAGATTATTGCATGCATTTTACCCTACAGACCTTCCAAGTCTAGCAATGTTTGGCAGGGACCTCAAGTTTCAAAGTCTTTGAACTATTTATTTATTTATTTGGCAATGTCTTTCAGGATGAGGTTATAAATGAAGTGTTATTATTCTGTTTATCATGCTCGGGGAAGACATTCAAGGGAATATATTCAAAAAATAGCCTAAACTAAACCCCAAGATATCCTGACCTCCAGTGAATTTTCAGAAAAGTAATGAACAAATGGACTGGCATTGTAGTTAAATGCAACATTACAAGATATCTACAAGATCTATTCCCAGTTCTGTTCTTTTTTTTATTTATTTATTTTTTAATTAGGCCTAGGCTTATTATATTTTTGATTTATCATCCTAATTACCATTGTTTATCATTAAACATTCAGATTTCTTCATGTTTTATGTTTTATTTAGGCCTATTAAGGCTATGTTACTAAAAAAAACAACAACAAAAAAACCGTGTAAAACATTTTGTATTAAGTCCATGGTTTAACTGACATGTTTTCACTGAACTAAGACTGTTTGTTACTTAGGCTCATATTTCATTCAACATACAGCTTATAATTGTGCCTGCTGTCCCATTCGCCATAGACACTAATGGACCATACGCATGATGTTCAACAAGTTCAGCTAAGAAAATGAATTCTTGTACACTCACAATATGGGTCTCGATGAAATCATCACAACAAGACCAATCAAATGATATATGATTTATATGGCAATCTTCGCCTTTGTGGCATTAGCGTGGCATCTCGTGCCCAATGCGGCATTCGCCATAGACACAAATGGAGAGTGCACATATTATTTAACTAGTATAGCTAAAAAAATGAATTCTTGTACATTCACAATATGGGTCTCTATAAAATCCCCACAACAAGACCTTTCCAATGATATATGATTTATATGCCAATCTTCGCCTTTGAGGCATTGGCGTGGCATCTTGTGCCCGCTGCGCCATTCGCCATAGACACATATGGAGAGTGCACATAGTATTTAACTAGTGTAGCTAAGAAAATTAATTCTTGTACATTCACAATATGGGGCTCTATGAATTCCTCACAACAAGACCTTTCCAATGATATATGATTTAGATGCCAATCTTCGCCTTTGAGGCACTGGCGTGGCATGTTGTGGACTCCCCTTGCCGAAAGGCGAGGCAGTATTGGCATGCAAATCATATATCATTTGAAAGGGCTTGTTGTGAGGATTTCAAAGACTCCCATATTGTGAGTGCACAAGAATTCATTTTCTTAGCTACACCAGTTAAATATTAGGCACACTCTCCATTTGATTCTATGGCGAATGGCGCAGCGGGCACATGATGCCGCGCCAACGCCACAAAGGCGACTATTGGAATACAACTCATATATCTTTTGAAAGGCCTTGTTATGAGGATTCCACAGAGCCCCATATTGTGAGTGCACAAGAATTTATTTTCTTAGCTACACTAGTTAAATATTAGGTGCACTCTCCATTTGTGTCTATGGCGAATGGCGCAGCGGGCACAAGATGCCGCGCCAACGCCAGAAAGGCGAGTATTGGCATGCAAGTCATATATCATTTGAAAGGGCTTGTTGTGAGGATTTCATAGACACCCATATTGTTAGTGCACAAGAATTCATTTTCTTAGCTACACTAGTTAAATATTAGGCGCACTCTCCATTTGTTTCTATGGCGAATGGCGCAGCGGGCACATGATGCCGCGCCAACACCACAAAGGCGAGTATTGGAATACAAATCATATATCATTTGAAAGGTCTTGTTATGAGGATTCCACAGAGCCCCATATTGTGAGTGCACAAGAATTCATTTTCTTAGCTACACTAGTTAAATATTAGGTGCACTCTCCATTTGTGTCTATGGCGAATGGCGCAGCGGGCACAAGATGCCACGCCAATGCCTCAAAGGCGAAGATTGGCATCTAAATCATATATCATTGGAAAGGTCTTGCTGTGAGGAATTCACAGAGCCCCCTATTGTGAATGTACAAGAATTCATTTTCTTAGCTGCACTAGTTAAATATTATATGCACTCTCCATATGTGTCTATGGCGAATGGCGCAGCGGGCACAAGATGCCACGCCAATGCCTCAAAGGCGAAGATTGGCATCTAAATCATATATCATTGTAAAGGTCTTGTTGTGAGGATTTCATAGAGACCCATATTGTGAATGTACAAGAATTCATTTTCTTAGCTGCACTAGTTAAATATTATATGCACTCTCCATATGTGTCTATGGCGAATGGCGCAGCGGGCACAAGATGCCACGCCAATGCCTCAAAGGCGAAGATTGGCATCTAAATCATATATCATTTTAAAGGTCTTGTTGTAAGGAATTCACAGAGCCCCCTATTGTGAATGTACAAGAATTCATTTTCTTAGCTGCACTAGTTAAATATTATATGCACTCTCCATATGTGTCTATGGCGAATGGCGCAGCGGGCACAAGATGCCACGCCAATGCCTCAAAGGCGAAGATTGGCATCTAAATCATATATCATTGGAAAGGTCTTGTTGTGAGGATTGCATAGAGACCCATATTGTGAATGTACAAGAATTCATTTTCTTAGCTGAAGTAGTTAAATATTATATGCACTCTCCATATGTGTCTATGGCGAATGGCGCAGCGGGCACAAGATGCCACGCCAATGCCTCAAAGGCGAAGATTGGCATCTAAATCATATATCATTGGAAAGGTCTTGTTGTGAGGAATTCACAGAGCCCCCTATTGTGAATGTACAAGAATTCATTTTCTTAGCTGCACTAGTTAAATATTATATGCACTCTCCATATGTGTCTATGGCGAATGGCACAGCGGGCACATGATGCCACGCCAATGCCTCAAAGGCGAAGATTGGCATCTAAATCATATATCATTGGAAAGGTCTTGTTGTGAGGATTGCATAGAGACCCATATTGTGAATGTACAAGAATTCATTTTCTTAGCTGCACTAGTTAAATATTATATGCACTCTCCATATGTGTCTATGGCGAATGGCGCAGCGGGCACAAGATGCCACGCCAATGCCTCAAAGGCGAAGATTGGCATCTAAATCATATATCATTGGAAAGGTCTTGTTGTGAGGAATTCACAGAGCCCCCTATTGTGAATGTACAAGAATTCATTTTCTTAGCTGCACTAGTTAAATATTATATGCACTCTCCATATGTGTCTATGGCGAATGGCGCAGCGGGCACATGATGCCACGCCAATGCCTCAAAGGCGAAGATTGGCATCTAAATCATATATCATTTTAAAGGTCTTGCTGTGAGGAATTCACAGAGCCCCCTATTGTGAATGTACAAGAATTCATTTTTTTAGCTGCACTAGTTAAATATTATGTGCACTCCCCATATGTGTCTATGGCGAATGGCACAGCGGGCACAAGATGCCACGCCAATGCCTCAAAGGCGAAGATTGGCATCTAAATCATATATCATTTTAAAGGTCTTGCTGTGAGGAATTCACAGAGCCCCCTATTGTGAATGTACAAGAATTCATTTTCTTAGCTGCACTAGTTAAATATTATATGCACTCTCCATATGTGTCTATGGCGAATGGCGCAGCGGGCACAAGATGCCACGCCAATGCCTCAAAGGCGAAGATTGGCATCTAAATCATATATCATTGGAAAGGTCTTGTTGTGAGGATTGCATAGAGACCCATATTGTGAATGTACAAGAATTCATTTTCTTAGCTGCACTAGTTAAATATTATATGCACTCTCCATATGTGTCTATGGCGAATGGCGCAGCGGGCACAAGATGCCACGCCAATGCCTCAAAGGCGAAGATTGGCATGTAAATCATATATCATTGGAAAGGTCTTGTTGTGAGGATTACACAGAGCCCCATATTGTGAATGTACAAGAATTCATTTTCTTAGCTGCACTAGTTAAATATTATATGCACTCTCCATATGTGTCTATGGCGAATGGCACAGCGGGCACAAGATGCCACGCCAATGCCTCAAAGGCGAAGATTGGCATCTAAATCATATATCATTGGAAAGGTCTTGTTGTGAGGAATTCACAGAGCCCCCTATTGTGAATGTACAAGAATTCATTTTCTTAGCTGCACTAGTTAAATATTATATGCACTCTCCATATGTGTCTATGGCGAATGGCACAGCGGGCACATGATGCCACGCCAATGCCTCAAAGGCGAAGATTGGCATCTAAATCATATATCATTGGAAAGGTCTTGTTGTGAGGATTGCATAGAGACCCATATTGTGAATGTACAAGAATTCATTTTCTTAGCTGCACTAGTTAAATATTATATGCACTCTCCATATGTGTCTATGGTGAATGGCGCAGCGGGCACAAGATGCCATGCCAATGCCTCAAAGGCGAAGATTGGCATCTAAATCATATATCATTGGAAAGGTCTTGTTGTGAGGATTGCATAGAGACCCATATTGTGAATGTACAAGAATTCATTTTCTTAGCTGACACTAGTTAAATATTATATGCACTCTCCATATGTGTCTATGGCGAATGGCGCAGCGGGCACAAGATGCCACGCCAATGCCTCAAAGGCGAAGATTGGCATCTAAATCATATATCATTGGAAAGGTCTTGTTGTGAGGATTGCATAGAGACCCATATTGTGAATGTACAAGAATTCATTTTCTTAGCTGCACTAGTTAAATATTATATGCACTCTCCATATGTGTCTATGGTGAATGGCGCAGCGGGCACAAGATGCCATGCCAATGCCTCAAAGGCGAAGATTGGCATCTAAATCATATATCATTGGAAAGGTCTTGTTGTGAGGATTCACAGAGCCCCATATTGTGAATGTACAAGAATTCATTTTCTTAGCTGCAGTAGTTAAATATTATATGCACTCTCCATATGTGTCTATGGCGAATGGCGCAGCGGGCACAAGATGCCACGCCAATGCCTCAAAGGCGAAGATTGGCATCTACATCATATATCATTGGAAAGGTCTTGTTGTGAGGATTGCATAGAGACCCATATTGTGAATGTACAAGAATTCATTTTCTTAGCTGCACTAGTTAAATATTATGTGCACTCCCCATACGTGTCTATGGCAAATGGTGCAGCGGGCACAAGATGCCACGCCAATGCCTCAAAGGCGAAGATTGGCATATAAATCATATATCATTGGAAAGGTCTTGTTGTGAGGATTGCAGAGAGACCCATATTATGAATGTACAAGAATGAGTTTTCTTAGCTGAACTAGTTTAATATCATGCATACTCTCCATTTGTACAATATGGGTCTATGGTGAATGGGGCAGCAGGCACAATTATAAGCTGTATGTTAAATGAAATATTAATAATTACATGTAAATAACAATAAAAATAATGATGTTCACATGTAGGCTACTAATACTTAGGAGTTGAATATCATGTATATCATGCAACAAGCAAGAACAATCAGAAACATATATGGCTACTTGAAGTTTTTCACCTGTTATGCTGTTATTTTTTAGATTTGCCACATGAGAAGTGGCCTTAGACCTATAGATTGTGTGTACAAGGAATAGAAATAATCTATTTCTCTAAAAAAAAAAAGTAGGCTATTATAACTCTCACAGCAAGACAGAGAGGATGTTTGAAAATGACAGATCCAATAGGCTATTTAAGAAAAATGCATGCTATTTTCACCATTTCATGAGAGCAGTCTGGAAGATGTACTGCATAAATATTTCATTTCGTCATTTATATACTCATTAATATCCAAGATTTCGACCGTTTGTGGCTGCATAGAGGATTGTTTTACAGACACCTGCTTTTCACCGTTATATATCGCATAGATCGCGGAACTTTTATTTTGATATTTTGGCTAAGTTTTAGCCGCTTTTGCTAACACCATCGCGTATCCGGCCTGAACGTTCTATTGCCGCTAGCTTAACACTGCTCATCGTGTCAAACAGGAGATACACAGTAGGCATGGCAATAGCAAGTGCAAGAAACTGTTACAATATACAATGTTGTTCTTGTCTGCCTAACCCTGGATCCGAAACATTGTATAGATGCAGGGATACATTGATTGCCACTGTCACATTTCCGCCGCAGAGTTTGACAACGTATGGGGAAACGCAATGCATTGAATCACTGTTTAGGCTACATAACGTTACTTACTTGCCAATCTGAAATGATAAGTTAGTGTACCATAACAATTTCTGTTTCCTTGTTTAACTTTTAGGACATCGATGATGTTGTTGAAAATTCTAAGAAAGTAAGTTACACCACAGTTACACCACAGACCTCTCCAAATGTAAGGCTTTTATACTCTTGTCATGTTTGATCATATAACGTTAGGCTAATATTTTGGCTTGTTATGACAGGCGGGTATTCTGGCACTTCTGGCTGTAGCAGAACATGCAGGAGAATTTGAGAAAATCATGCAGCTGTCCCAGAGGTAATTTGACGTAGGGCTAACGTTACGTTCCTGACAAAAGATAACGTTAATCCTCTTCTGGAGAGAGTAACCGCACACATCAGTGAGATCAACAAGGTGGAAAATGAGCATTTAAACTGTTGACAGGTTTCCTGGCTTCATTCTGCCTTGCCTTGGAGTGCATCCGGTCCAAGCAGTGGATGAGACACAGCAGAGAGGGGCTGTACTTGAGGTAAGTTAAGTCCCTCAAAGGCAGGTGGCACTCTAAAGTCTGAGAAACAGGGGGTGCTTGTCCTCGGGTCTGTATGAAAATTGAAGAATTGAATGGTACAAAAAAGAAAGAAATGAGCCATTACTGAAACATGTAATAACAGCGTAACTTACTGCCTTGGTCATGGACAAGATGCATAAAGTGTACAAGGAAACAGGCTTTCTTTGAAATATTTGGTGTACATGAGTAGGCCTATAGACAACAATGCATCCATCACAGAGTGGAGGAACGTTAGACTTGTCTCAGTGCATGACGTTCAACTGGCTTATGGAAGATATGGGCCATAAGGTTATGCTGTTTCACTTTTTTTCCCCTGTAAGGTACAGGCTAAAATGTCACAGGGTCATTGTACAATCATAACAATGAATCTATTCCTGAAAAATCACTGTGGTATAATTTCTTATATATATATTTTTTTTTAAAAAATATTCCTCACTTGTTTTATTATTACATCCTTTCACTATGTGACCCAAGACCAATAATCCAATAATCTACTTGTAGATAGTGCCAATAATCTACTTGTAGATAGACAATAATGTAGGGCAAATTGTTCAGTTTGGTCTAGGGTCATTCCGTGTGAAATCAACCAGTGACGGACCGGTCACCCTCTCTGAAAAATCTGAAAAAAATTACAGTTGTTTGTATGCTCAACCTATGCTTGAATCTGAAATAGTAAGTCTGTATCACTAATGGTTGCAAAAGTACAGCCACTTGAAATTTCGAGTAATTTTAAGCATTTTGGTGAACAAGCCTTTTGTTCAACTTCCAACATTGCTGGCTCTTTCAGTATTTCACACACAATAGTGAAACCATGTGAATAGAAACGCATTTTCCTGTAGAATTCAAAAATCAGCTCAGATCAGATGTATCTGGCTTTATTTTCCCCCTCCAAAGCTTTGAAAATGGCTATAAATTCTATACGTGTTTGGACACCTCCACCTTACAGGGCTTCTTGTACAAAAACTAAGTGAGACAAATTCATTGGAGTATTTTTCCTAGTCACATATGGATTTTGCAGTCCTGTTTGTGCATTAACTTTTGTTGATATTGTTATCATACTGTCAGAGCATTTTTTTAAAAATAGGTATGATTTTTACAAAGGCCATATTCATCCTCTCATTTCACCACGTGGACAGTTAGCAAGATTTTTTTAAAATAATTTTACTATGAGTACCATTCAGTATCTGAGGAACACCTGTCCAAAATTTGGTGTTGTTGCTGAGTCTCGTTATTTAGATATGATTTTTTGAAAATATTGTCAGTAAATCCACTGAATTAAAGGAGAAATCCTACCCAACAACTTACTTTCATGTTTATTTCATTCTGCCCCATTCACTCAGCATTAGTTTGTTTGTTATTTGGTCTATAATCAATTTTTATGTTCTCTTTCTGAAAGACAGCATTCAGGTAACTGGAACAATGGGCCTATTGGCTTTATGCTGGATTTCTCCTTTAATTGCTTATCTGCAGTACCACATTGCGCCATATGTGGTGCACTTTCAATACAATGGAAGTCAATGTAAATCAGTGGAGTTACTGACAATATTTTCAAAAAATCATATCACAATAACGAGACTCAGCAACAACACCAAATTTTGGACAGATGTTCCTCAGATACTGAATGAGTCATGGTAAAATTTTAAAAAATCTTGCAAACTGTCCACATGGTAAAATAAGAGGATGAAAACAGCCTTTTCCAAAATTGGAACCATCTTTGAAGAAATGCCCTGACAGTATGATAACATTATCAACAAAAGTTAATGCAGAAACAGGGCCGCAAAATCCATATTTGAGTGGGAAAAAAACTCGGATAAATTTGTCTCACTTCCTTTTTGAACAAGAAGCCCTGAAAGGTGGTGGTGTGAAATCACACATAGAATTTACAGCCATCTTCAGAGCTCTGGAGAGGGGAAACTACACAAGATACATCTGATCTGAGTAGATATTTGAACTCTACAGGAACATGTGTTTCTATAGACATGGTTTCATCATTGTGTGTGAAATACTAAAAGAGCCAGTTATGTTGGAAGTTGGACAAAACGCTTGTTCACCAAAATGCTTAAAATTACTAGAAATTTCAAATGGCTGTACTTTTGCAACCATTCGTGATACAGACTTACTATTTCAGATTCAAGCATAGGTTGAGTATACAAACAACTGTAATTTTTTTCAGATTTTTCAGAGAGGGTGACCGGTCCGTCACTGGTTGATTTCACACGGAATGACCCTCTACCGTCTCCTGTTTTATCTGTCTGGCAGCATGTTTTAGTACTGTGGGTACTCAGAAAAGTCCTCGAGATTCTAAATAGTCAAACAACGCCACTGATTTGTTATCTCACACTCCACGTTTTGCAGGATCTCAATGCGGCACTGCCTCAGATTGAAAAATACAAAGACCAACTTGTGGCTGTTGGAGAGGTGAGAATGTTGATGTGGTCTTGCAACCTTAAGATTGTCAGTTGAGGTGGTACATTACCATTACATTGTAGCCAGGGCCCACCCATTACCCCTCCTGTCGCTGCATGAAATCTCGCTAGGCTAATTACACTATGCACTATGAGAAGTGAACATCTTTGACTTCAGAAATCAGTTTATACACAAGTGATTGACAATTGCTGGAATCAGTGAAGACCCTTTTCAAGTTCAAGTTCAAATGTATTTATATAGCACATTCTCATACTCAATAGTCATTCAATGTGCTTAAAAACAAATAAAGAAAAGAAAGCTCCCGCACACTGTTCACATTTGCAAGGTTTACTGCGACGTTTCGGTCTACTGACCTACTTCAAGCAATTCAACCATTCAAGAATTCTACACTAACTTAAAAACAAATAAGAAATAATAATATTAAAGAAAAAAAACAATATATAATAATTATACTTATGTAGCCGGTGGCGGTCCGCACCGCACACGGGTCTCGAACCCGCCACCCCGCAAGCTACAAACTCCCGGCGTGGGAGTGGAACGCTCTAACCAACTGAGCTAAAAGCCCAAGCTTCTAACTCAGCGTGTTAGAAGCGCCCATGGAATTGGGTGATGAGGATTTACACACTACCACCGAGCTAGCCTCGCTAGCTGGCCTCCGTTACACTCACCCTCCAAATCCTCACTCCCATCCGGGTCACGGCACCAATGTAGCCGGTGGCGGTCCGCACCGCACACGGGTCTCGAACCCGCCACCCCGCAAGCTACAAACTCCCGGCGTGGGAGTGGAACGCTCTAACCAACTGAGCTAAAAGCCCGAGCTTCCAACTCAGCGTGTTAGAAGCGCCCATGGAATTGGGTGATGAGGATTTACACACTACCACCGAGCTAGCCGCGCTAGCTGGCCTCCGTTACACTTAAAATAAATGAAGATAAAAGTACATATACTGTATATCTGTTAACTTTAACTAACCTATAACCTTTATGTTATCCATCCACAGGTAGGACTGGATTTCACTCCAAGGTTTGTAAGCTCTGATGACGGGAAGGATCAGCAAAGACAGGTGCTCATTCGCCAGGTGGAGATCGCTAAGCAACTGGGTCTTCCCCTGTAAGTCTGGTTAAGTCATGTCTGATTAGGTTAGAGAGTCCTCAGACATAATTGTGTACATGAAAAACACCTCATAGTGATTTAGTTAGCTAGCTTGCTTGCCATAGACTCTGCATAAAGAAAGCATTTGTATAGTATGTGCTTGATGTGATTAATGTTTGCCATTTTCTAACTTTCACAATTTGACACATGTATTTTTATGTTGGTGTGTACATTATGCTGCTAGAATTTAGGATATTGCTTCTTCTTTACTCTGTTTTTCTGATTGTTATTCTGATTGTGTGTCTCTGTCTGGTATTCTCGTTGTGTGTGTGTGTCCAATGTTTTTCCTTGCACATGGCCATTATTGGCAACTTTGGCCTAGTTACCCATTGCCATCTGCCCCACCTGTAGCCTTGTTGGTTCTGGTTTGTCACCTCCTAGAACCTTGTGTGTGCCATGTGCAAGGACTAGCATGACATCTGCTTGAAATAAGATACTACTACTACTACTACTACTAATAATAATAATAATTATAATAAATAGTTAATAATAATAATAATAATATTATTATCTTACAATGTAAATTGTCTCTCATGTGTACCACTCTGAGATGAGGATTTACCATCGATCAAGACAGACCCCTGCCATGTTTATGTCTAGACTCTGATAGATATTTAGGCTAGATTCAGTCTTTGCCTGTACTACCATTTACAGTAGCCTAAATCATATCTCAGATCCTTTGATCTGCCTTTCAAGCCTTTCTGTCTACAACTTCACGATTTGCTCACACAGACAGAAAACAGAACGCCTAACTCTAACAATGTAGATGTACACAGTATGAATGATATTTACTTTTTACTTGCACAGGGCTAGGGATACATAGCATCATTTCATAGCATCTACCCTTCACTATGATTTATTTTTCATGCACTTAACAGAAATGTCCATTCAAGATCGGCTGGCCGTCCCACAATCCAACTTTTGAAAGAGCAAGGTCAGTGATACAGGAAGTCATTCTGCACATTTAATATGATTCAATTTTACTGCTTGAATTTTTGCAAAGGTTGTAATCTTTGCAATCTGATTTTCAGGAGCTGAGAATGTTCTGCTTCATGCGTTTGATGGAAAGCCATCAGTCGCAATGGAGGGTGTAAAGGCTGGTTATTTCTTTTCCATTCCCCCCTCCATCGTAAGAAGTGAGCAGGTAATCACAACCTCCTCCCCCTTTTAGATAATGTGCTTAGACAGCAGTCCTCAGTTCCATGTGTGTTTATCTTATACATAATTATGGATATACAGAATACACGGTAATTTGTACAAGTAGGTGTTGTACTGTATTGTATATCGGCTATGTATCTATGTAATGTACAGGGTATTTATGTGCTAATAATGGCCTTTTTTCCCACTAAGAAGCAAAAACTAGTGAAACAGCTACCATTAGAGAACATGTGCTTGGAGACAGATTCACCTGCCTTGGGCCCAGAGAAACAGGTAGAGATAAAGTCTACATTATAAACATTTACTCAACACGTATCTCATTGGTTTTGGACATAACCCCGTAATGCTTTCTATATCGGTGACCGTGACTCTGAAATATGTAATTTTGATGTAAAATGTGTATCTTTTCATACAACATTGTTGTCTCTCTGGAGACCAGATGAAAATAAATGCATTCCAGAATTCTTGCATACAATGTTGGCTAATGTAGAACATGAGGTGATCTTTTGTCTGTGTGCACCACAGGTGAGAAATGAACCAAAGAACATATCCATATGTGCAGAGTACATCGCCAAGGTCAAAGGTGTTCCTTTGGAGAAGGTCATGGAGGTGACTACCCAGAATGCTCTTCGTCTTTTCCCCAGATTGAAAACACTCTTGACCATATGAATGAATAACTAAGATCATTGGACACTTGAGTCTGAGACCTTCAAGCAGTCAGGTTCTGCAGGCTGCATGAAGGGTTTCAGTTATCAGTTTTTTCAGGCCTATTTAAAATTTTACAAACCCATGTTAATTTTTGAAAGTGTACAGTACCTTTGCCATATATTGGTATGTAATGAGTTATGGAATGTCCTTGGTCATTTCTATAATGCACAATCAAGTGAAGGAAAAATGTACAATAAATTTTCTCTTCTCAATGTTTTCTCCACCACCAGGTCTTGAATTTAGGCATAAGTTGTGTAGTCACACTACGAAAAATGAAATATTCTGACAGTATAATATAATTTCAGTAACTTGCCAATTGTCAGAATATAACAAGATATGTGGAATCATCAATACTGTAAATAGCCCCAACTATTTCAGTTGACGTGTTTCATTTGGCATGATATTTTCTGCCTATGATGGCTTGTCATGAAAGTCTTTGCTGGGAATACTGGAGAAACACAATATGCTCAAAGTCCATAATGTACATACTGTATGAAAACTTGATACAAAATTATTATGGGACATTTGAAGTGTAATTTTTGAATAAATATGTCAGATCTGCGCCTAATGACTGTTTTTGATTATTTGGGAATGTAGCAGTGCAACACATACTAGTAGCCTAACCTGTAACCTAGAAGTGTAAAGGGCAAGAGACCATGCCAAGATCACCCTCTAGCGGCAAGTGATTTGACTGAAAAGTCCAAAACTCCAAATAATGTGTGTAAATCACCAACACCATCGAAATATACCAGATGTAAATTACATGTGCTAAATAAAACATATTGCTTTATACTTCACATATTTGTTAGCTAAGTAGCCTACCATCAAAGACTATAAGAAACGCAAAGCTGTCAATCTGAGAACTTGAAAAAGAACTCCACACTAACACTAGAGGACTCTCGTGTGGTGCAAGAAGTAGTGCGCAAGGTCGAGCACGCCTTTGAACTTGGCAAGTTGTGTGGTCCTCTCAACCACTAGCGTTATATTGTTTCCACGCCCATTTGTTTTTCTTTATCGATAGAGTTCATTGGCTTACTTACTACACTGTCAAACTACTCCGGCTTTGGCGTTTTTAAACTTCTGAGGTGTTCTAGTCGATGTAAGCTGCGATCTTGTACGCTTCCTGGTGTGTCCTCCCAAGAGATGGAGAAAAGTTAGAAGTTCTGAGTTGGCACAAATTGAATAGGATTCCATGGCGATTGGAGAAAGGCCTTCTTCTTAGAGAGATATTGTGCTAGGAACAGTCAAATCTGGTGAGTGACTACACAGATTGTTTTTCTTATTGTGGTCACGTAGAGCTTACTTGACATTTGCATGATATTTCTGACATCTTACTGTGATCAAATAAATCACTAAACGGGAATTCGTTTTTTAAATCGTTTTGTCAGTATACTAAGGAGGGACATACATACCTTTCCACATCTAAACTTTCTCATCCAAGGAAGAATGCGTTTTGAGTTAACTTAGAACAGTTCCCTGGGGTGAACCAATTTCCACAGGGTGTTCAGACTTGGGTTGCAGATCATGGCTGGAGACATGCTACTGATGTTGGGACTGGTCAGGCTCAGACCCAGGGCTGTGCAAACACTACAAGCCCTGGCAGCCTACAGTGGACTGAGAGCAGTTGCCACAGGAAACATCCACACAGCTCCACTGAAAGAGCAGGTACGCTACTTGCATGGATTGGATGGGCATTGCCCAGCAATAGGCTATATTTACAACTGAGTCGTGGAAAAGAGTCAAATTCAACATGCCTGAAGCATTATAACAATGTTGCTTTGTTAGTGTCTTACTTTTAAAATGTGCAGGATGTTGTTGGGTGCAGAGGTCATTTAATCTGTCTAAGAGAAATGGATGCTATCACCCTTTATCCCCTGGCTTTTTTTTTTTATTTTATTAGTAAGTTGTTGTGGTTCTATCTATATACTGACAGCCCCTCAAGGACAGACACAATGAGATGCTGAGCCTCGGGGTTCGAAGCAGCAGAGATGCAAGCACACCTATTCTGGGGAGATCTGTGCGCCATTTCCTTAAAGCCTGCAGGGATGGTGGACTACATCCATCCGCACAGAGGCGATGGACTCATCAGGACCGCTCGTCAGTGGGCAGCCCAAAGGCTGAGGGAGCAGAGGGAACTGGGACAAGCAAGAAGAAAGACTCAACTCGACACAAGCAAACAGTACTGTTGTTTTAACTGGCCATACTGTAGTTACATATGAAGACACAGAATGCGTGTTTATGTGATCACATAAAGATTAGACATCAGATCTAATATATGTAACATTATTGTTACATATACTAGGCACCAGTGCAGATGTAAGTTGTAGCATAACTGTAATTTTTGAAGAAGAAGTTGGGAATGTTGTTTTTAAGGGGCCTTATTCAGATTTTGGTTATGTTGTCATATACTGCTGTGAAATACAGTATACTGAATATTGTTTTTGGAATGGTTTTTTGAGCACAGTTTTTCCTTCAGTGTCAATAATGAAGCTGTTTCCTTTTTTGTCCACATCCACAGCTGAGCGAGACTGCCAGAGAGAGGAAGGTGCCAGTCACTAGAATAGGAAGGCTAGCCAACTTTGGAGGTAAGAAAAGAGTGTCTAAAAGCGTGGTGTGAAACGTCTGTTCGTTGCGCCCATAACAGTGATTCCATATTGGTCACGAATGACTGTGAATAGATTAATTTGGATATAATCATTTTTAATATCAAATACTTAACCAACTTCCTATAAAAAAAGATACATACAATATATACAAGTGAAATGTGACCCAGATGGAAATATTCTACCAACTTCTTAAAAAGAAGATAAAAATATTATAAGCAATATGTGACCCACATGGAAAATGCAGACTCTTGTCTAAGCTACCTGTATTTACATTGGTGTAGTTTTCACTGGTGTGACTTGATATGGCTGACAATTGATATCCCTATAGAATGTGTAGTGTGTAAAAGAATATGTCTCTGGTAAAGTACAGTGAGTACAATGAAATTGGAACAATTATATGTTTAAAATACAGCATTTTCACTGGTGTATATCCCAAGAAAGCATAGACAGGCGCTGGTCCACTTTTTAGGGAAAGGACGGGAGCACACTGGTGACACTTGCAGTCTTTTTTTATTTGTGCAAAAAAAATTGACTAACGTTTCGACTGATACGTCAGAGTCAGAGTCATCGCAGGCGCTGGTCCACCTCTGCTAAATTCACAAGAGGTGTTTGGCTTGGCCATAAGAAATGAGTTCATTCATAATTCTAGGATGTGTCATACTCTTGCCTCCATTCCTGACATGTCTGGGAAACTGCTCTTATTTTCCCACAAGACTAAACGATAAGAATAATGTGCTGTCCTTTAGACAACCTTTGTGTGTGTGTTAATGTGTGACTAGTGTTTCATTCATACAATGCATGCTTCGGTGCTGCATACAATGCATACTTCTTCGGACGCTGCGAAACACAATGCATCTCATCAGGTCCAATCTCTCTTGGTATCACTTTATGTTGACAAAGTTTTCTTTAGCCTTCGTAAATTACTTTTTTGGCCCCTCGCCAGTGATATGGTGTCTCCGGCCTTTCTGGCCCTGCTTCATCATGTTTCAGTGAAATACTTAACCATCATAGAAGATGTTGACTCTTCAGCATATTATGCTGTGTCAGTCCATTATGCATTTAGTTTATGCATTCTTTGCGTGTGTGTGTGTGTGTGTGTGTGTGTGTGTGTGTGTGTGTGTGTGTGTGTGTGTGTATGTGCCTCAGGGCTCGCAGTGGGCCTTGGCATCGGAGCCATTGCTGAGGTGGCCAAGAAGAGTCTTAGGTCAGAGGACAAATCTGGTGAGCTTCCCTAAAAGCAGTGAGTGTACTGAGCCACTGTGACTCACACTCTCTGCACATAACATGGATAGTTTAACTAAAAACAGAGAAGGGAAAAAATCACTAATGCATTCTATTTATTCGTTCTATTTCTATTTCTATTTATTTATTTATTTATTTATTTATTTATTTATTTTTTAAACATTTCCAGGAAACAAAAAAGCCATCTTGGACTCCAGTCCTTTCCTGTCGGAGGCGAATGCGGAGAGGATAGTCCGCACACTGTGCAAAGTACGTGGAGCTGCCCTGAAGCTGGGGCAGATGCTGAGTATCCAGGGTGAGAGGCCGTGCCCAGTTGTGTGTGTGTGTGTGTGTGTGTGTGTGTGTGTGTGTGTGTGTGTGTGTGTGTGTGTGTGTGTGTGTGTGTGTGTGTGTGTGAGGGTGTGTGGGGTGTGTAGGGTGTGTGTGTGTGTGTGTGTGTGTGTGTGTGTGTGTGTGTGTGTGTGTGTGTGTGCACTCTCCCATGCTTATTTTTCAGTCCTCTACATTTTTTTTTTCTTTTTTTAAAAAACAAAAACATTCTGCCTGTGAGGCTCCCTGTTTGCTTATTTTTTCCCCTCCACATTACTGTTAATATTTACAAGGTCAGTGGCGGTGGTTGTGCTGTGCTGTTATGCCTGAAGGCAATATTTTTCTCCCATATTCAAAGATGCATTGCACAGACATATGCTCCAAATGAATCTCACTCACTTTGTTTCTTGTACTCACATTGTTTTCACCTAACCGAGGCTGAGATGAAATAACTTGCAACCTTCAGGATCTGTGATAACAGCTTGATTATCAGCAATGCCGACCCACCTGGCAGTGTTGGCATGGCGCTTGTGCAGCCGGTGTTTTGTAACGCAAACAGTAACTGTGCATAATTCAGCCTGTTTTCTCCAACACCCCCTGAGTCACTGCCCTTGACAATGACTTCCTGTATTGGCCCGTTCCTTCCCCTCTCCTCTCCCTACATGGCCCGGCTTATTTTAGCAGATTGCATAGCAACAGATGAGCAAAAAAAGGTCAGGCTGACAGTCTGTCGTACCATCATCATGGTCGCCTTGCAGTACTGAAGAAAGCAGTCTTTTATACAGTATTCCTTAGAACAAATTGCACATTGAGCACATTGGAGCGATACCTCAAAATGTTCTGAAGGAAACGGCAGAATTTCTAAGTGCTAGAACCAGTATGGAGTGTTAAAGAACCGTGAAGTGTAATGTTGCTGTCACCATTGCAGTCTTTGGTATTTTTTGCCCTCAACGGTGCCTGCCAGGCAGCGTTGCCTTCAAGGCACCACTCCCCTTGGTTTAGGGTTAGGGTTAGGAATAGGGTTGAGGTAGTGCCTTTTAGGCTGTGCTGCCTGGAAGGTGCCGTTGGGGACAAAAAACACCATTGAGCCACCATTGCAGTCACCATTGCAGTCATCTGCTAGTCATGCTGGGGGCAGGCTGGCTGACCCACTGCATGTAGTATTCACTGATGGCTACCAGGGATTTTCCACTGGCCAAAATAAGCCCAGCCAATGCAAGTGGATTATGGTGACCTTTGGAGAACAATGTGAAGCCACCATACCACACATGAAACACGAGCCCTGATCTGAAATGTATTTGTTAGCTGATACCCGAGGCATACATAGTACTGTGCTGTGCAGCCAGGAGTTCAGGAGTTCATTTTGAGAGGCATCTTGGAGAGGCAAGGCCTTTGTGTTGTTACATAGTGACATTTGCAGTTGTTTTAGGAGCATCAAAGGCCGCATTCATTTGATGCATTTGTTGTCTTGTCTGGGAAGCTCTGCCTCGCCAGCTTCAGAAGGGTATGTGCAGTTGCCATCCCGTAAATTTCCATTGTGTTTTGCTGTGTTGTGGTCCAGTAATCTTCCGTGAGGGGACAGTAGTGGAAAAGTGGGCATTTGTTGACTTGGATTATAATAAACAGAACTAGGAGCACGTTATAGTAAGGCTAGCCTAAAGACAAGAGGCTACACTGACATCTTTTCCTTGTTAATGACTTTGGTTATGATTGTTTAACAGCAAGTGATTTGACTTGTATAAACTTTACATTTTAAACTGACACCATAAACATATTAACTGCTGATGTTAACCAGTGATGTTGAACACTATAGCAAACTATTGCAAAGTTATTATTGTAAGCTTAGTGTGTTTGCAATAGTAATAGTTTTTGCCCTGAAATCTGGTTCAAAATGTAATAAAATATTCCTGGTGAAATGATTACTCATTTTTGGTTGGAATATTCACCTCTTATGAAATTGTCACTCTCTGGCCTGGTGTTACGTATGTGGTGAAGCATTTGGTCTCAGTGTATGCATTTGCCCTGTCCAGCAGCCGCAGTTGTCTTCCAGTGCAGCTTAGCATAGGCGCTGTAATGTAAAGTTGCCAGATAGTAACTACCCTGTCAGTTTACGGTTCCAGTGCCTATGCTAAGGTTGAAGGTGAAGTTAGGGTTACCGGAATAGGAAAGTACATGAAGCTAAGATGCCTTTTACGCGCATGTGACTGCCAGTTAAGAGGATGAATTGCCAGTTTTCATGGGGGCAGAAAACACCTTTAATGAAAGTCGCCTGAGACATGCTGCCATAGCATCAGTATACACATGGCAAATGATCTGCTAACAGCAGTAGTAGCTTTGAAGTCAGTACATTCTACCTAGTCTTCTATTGGAAACTGAAACACAGCCTCTTCTGGTTGGCCTTCACCAGAAAATATTAATTTTATTTCTGCTTTTTATTATTTTAGATGATGCCTTCATCAACCCACAACTGGCCAAAATCTTTGAGCGTGTACGGCAGAGTGCAGACTTCATGCCCACCAAGCAAATGATGGTATAGTCTCAAATGTGAGGGTTAAAAAACTGTTTCTCTGCTAAAATAAGTTTTTATTTTTCACTCTGCAGTGATCTTTCGTTTTCAACAAGAAAAAGCAATAATTACATTCAGCCCATTTTCCTCACATGGATTAAGCATAGTCCTTACCTCAAAGAGAACTTGTATGAAAAAAAGCTTTTAGTCTATGACTAGGCATAATCCACAAAATGGAGACCAGCCTTTTATGTTAGAATAATAACTCTCTATTAAGCGCCGAGGAGTAATTATATTGAGATGAAATTAAATGGGAAATGGCCTGCAATACTGGCCAGAGCTCACCTTTATGAGGTAGCACTGTTGAGTATGTGATGCTCCCCTTTTACTCCACAGAAAACTCTAAACGCCGACCTGGGGCCAAACTGGCGGGACAAGGTGGAGATGTTTGAGGAGCGGCCATTTGCAGCTGCGTCCATAGGGCAGGTCCACTTGGCTAGGATGAAGGATGGACGTGAAGTGGCCATGAAGATCCAGGTGGGGTTAATGTAGTGGAAACCATAGAGACTTAACTAGTAGTACTAGTAGTAGTATGATGCAGATTCATGTAGTTGAATGAAGGGATGATCCAGAGTGAGTCAACCACAGGCCTTATGCCCTCGTCTGTTACTGTTAGCTGCCAGTTTGCAAATTTGCTCTATGTTGTACCAAATGCTGCCATTCCAACACCTACTAAGAGAACTGGCTGCCTAAAAGAACAACAATATGGACAGATTCACTCTGGATTTTTTGTTTAAGTCTTTGAGAGTTTAGGGCCTTAAGGTAGCTCCAGACCAAAGATCCGCGACTAGACGGGCTGCGACGTTCTAAAATCCTGGACGTTCTAAAACTCAGAAACTGTGATTTGACATGTTAAATCCTTTGCGACGGCTTGCAACTGCCTGCAACAACCTGCGACGATTGATTCACACTGCCGCAACTACTCTCTAGGGGGGTCCCTGAGTGCCAGCAAGTCTCTACTTATTTACTGAGCCATGGCAAACTCATCTATCAGACCCAGGGTGTAATTTAGCTATCATATCCAGTAGAAACACATGGGAGTGCATTAGCAGTGCTTCATGATACTACCAGTGATGGAGAGCTTTGATTGGTCATTGGCATGGTGTGTGTTTCAGTACCCTGGTGTGGCCAAGAGCATCAACAGTGATGTGAACAACCTGATGACTGTCCTAAGCATGAGCAATGCTTTACCTGAAGGTAGGGGCAAGCTGGAACTCACTCCCCACACACACACACACACACACACACACACACACACACACACACACACACACACACAGACTGACACAGACTCACTCCCTCTCCAGAGAAATTTAATTTGATGTAGCAACACATCATAATTTAATTTAGTAACTCCCTGTTAAAGTCTCAATTTTCACCCTTTGGTTGTTTCATCACCACCATCTCCTATATTTCCTCTCTCTCTCTCTCTCTCTCTCTCTCTCTCTCTCTCTCTCTCCTCTCTCCCTCTCCCCCTCTCTCTCTCTCTCTCTCTCTCCCCCGCAAGGCCTGTTTCCTGAGCACCTGATAGAGGTGATGAGCCGCGAGCTGGCGCTGGAGTGTGACTATGTGCGAGAAGCCAAATGTGCAAAGAAATTCAAGTGAGTCATATTGAGGTGTGAGAGAGAGAGGAGGGATAGGGGACAGGTTGCTGTAATTGGGCTTCATGTTTAAACATCACAGCATGTCGGCTCTAGTCCACCAATCATTTGATTAATGGAAATCTGTATGAAATTCAAGTGGATGGATTGAGTGATTTTCACACTTGAGTATAATAATAATAATGGGGTGTTTGCGTTATGTAATTTTATTGGTAGACAGCTAAATAATCTGATATAACTAATTAATACATGTGCGTGTGCATGAGTGCGTGTCTGTATGTGTGTGTGTGTGTGTGTGTGTGTGATTGCATCTCTGGTATCTATGTGTTTATTTGTCTGAAATAAAAGTCGGCAGTTGTATTTGTATTCATATTTTTATTTGGATGTTTGTTGTGGTTGTTTGTGTGTGTATGTGTGTGTGTGTGTGTGTGTGTGTGTGTATGTTGCAGGGAGCTTCTGAGAGACCACCCGTTCTTCGATGTTCCTGATGTTGTGGACGAGCTCAGCAGCCGTCATGTCATGACCACTGAGCTAGTGAGCGGGTTCCCCTTGGACAAGGCAGAGGAGCTATCCCAGGAACTCCGCAACGAGGTGCCATTTGCCTCCCCATACATTCACAGTTGCTTAATGCCAGTTTCTCTTTTAAGCCCCGAGCCCTCCAAAACTTCACAGGCAGCCAATTAATCAACTCAATTTAGACCAGTACAGTTTTGTAGATTCAGGGTCTAGGGAGTAGCCAGAGTAGCGCCCCCTAGTGCATCCACTCAGTATCACGTTTCACTACAGTACTAGTCAGGTACCTATCCAAAATGGGTTTCGTCAACTTGGGCTAATATCATGACCAAACTATTTGGAAACTAGCTACAGTCTATCTGCCTACTACTAACTGTCTGCCTACCAAGAAGCTAATTATGCCTATTAAGAGGTTCCAGACTTTATATTAGACTCTATGTTAGATAGCATGAAAGTCTCTAGTTCACAAGGCTACGTAGGATTCTACAATTCTACACTGGAATTGGAACTTTATCTAGTATAGTATTGTTTTATTAGCTTGCACTGGCCTTGTCTTCTGGGAGATTGTGGTTAATGTTTGACATTTAAAGCAGAAACAGTGATGTAGGGTATATAACAATAAAGCATTGTTATACAAAGCCAATGTTAACAGGCTTCTGGATTTCATATTATGTGATAATGTGTATGAAGTGAGATATGTTATCTCTTGTGTCTAAAAATAAACTATTGCTGTCAATATGTAGAGCAGTCTTTTGTGGACAGAATAGACATAAATGCCTTCAGCTTGTGCGTCTAAACATGTTTTATCTTGTTTAAAAGCCGTACATCAAATACTGTTTGATCTTATTCAGCAGGCATGCACTGACTGTATCATGCTGGTATCTTCTCCCTTGGCAGATCTGTGAGCAAATCCTAATGTTGTGTCTAAGGGAACTCTTTGAGTTCAGGTATATGCAAACTGATCCCAACTGGTCCAACTTTTTCTTCGACCCACAAACACACCGGGTGAGTTAATTCAGAAAGTGACCCTAATATTCCCATTCCTTATGTAGGCCTATTGTTTTATATTGCCCATTTTTTAAAACTTCGATATGGCCACCATATAGACATCCGAGCAAATGCAAACATTGACTGATGAAACATTTTTTGATTCCTTAGACAATAACCTTTCCAAAAATACATAGTTTACCTAATTCCCAAAAAATTGCCACAAAGGCCAACATTTTGACATAAGGAACTGGACTGTAAATCGCATTCTTTTGTTTTTATTCCCATCAGTGAAACTGGGTAGTGAGTCTCATCTTGTTGTCTTGTTGTTTCCCACCCTTAGGTGTCACTTCTGGACTTTGGCGCTACGCGTGGCTTTGACTCCAGCTTCACTGATGTATACATTGAGGTATAGTATGGTTCTGATTTTTTTTAAAGATATTTCTTGGGCTTTTACATTACTTTTAATCAGATAGCTGTACTACTATGGAGACTCAGACACGGAAACAAGTGGGAGAGATTGAGATCGGCGGTGCGATCCAGGTAGCACTGACCTTCAAGGTATCGACTACCCGCGGTCCACGGTTAGGATAATGGTCTGAGGCGCTCGGGTTAGCCACTAGAGCCACGGTAGTGCCTCTAGGCTACGCCGACTTGAAGTGTGCATTTTTTACATAAGCTGTACTCCTTGGGGTCTCTGACATACTGGGTGAGGCAGTGAGAGGTGACTTACTTTATAAAAGCACATGTGCTACAGGTTTGTTGCCATTTTTGCAAAACATAATGAAATCCAGGGTCGCGGTAAAGTCGGGTAAGCCGTGGGGAGGCCGAACCTAATCACTAACCTAAATTATTATTGGGGACAATCCTGATATTTGACTGTCAGAGGGTCCAACATTTCTGTTAACACCCCTGATAAAATCTTTTGGTTTCATGTATTAGTTTATGTAGTATTAATGAAATGTATTGAAATAAAACTCTTCCCTCCTGCGTTAGGTGATCAAAGCGGCAGCAGAGCAGAACAGACAGGGAGTCCTCCAGCGATCCATCGACATGAAGTTCCTTACTGGCTACGAGACAAAGGTTAAAGTTCACAACATTGATACTCAAGATAATTATGTTCCGTTCTGTGTGTGTGTGTGTGTGTGAGTGTGTGCGTGTGTGAGCTGTACATGTATGTGCATGCATGTGTATGTAACCATGGAAACAAAGCACAACCATGAGCTGCCCTTTGCCATTTCCCTTCAGGCGATGGAGAACGCCCACGTGGATGCGGTGATGATCCTGGGCGAAGCGTTCGCCTCGGTCGAGCCGTTCGACTTTGGCGCACAGAGCACCACCGAGCGCATCCACAACCTCATCCCCGTCATGCTCAAACAGCGCCTGACCCCGCCTCCGGAGGAGACTTACTCGCTGCACCGCAAGATGGGCGGCTCTTTCCTCATCTGCTCCCGCCTCCAGGCCAAGATCGCCTGCAGGAACATGTTCCAGGACGCCTACAACAAGTACTGGGGCGACCGGCGGCAAGGAGAGGTCAAACAGTGAGCCCAGGCCAAGGCAAAAATGGTTCATGGAGATTTGGAGTTAGCCTGACATAGCCCGACCATAATACTGCTGTTCATCCGTATTCATGGTCTGGAGGTTCTTTAACCTGACGCGATTATACTGCGGGGGGTAGGGCATTCACTTCTGGTTTGAAACGATGGTCAGCTTCGCTTATTGGCCGGTAGACTCTCTACCGATGTAAACACGCCCCAGAAGACCGTTCCCAGACCATGGATACGGATGAACATTCGTATTATGGGCGGGCTAGGTCAGGCTAATTTGGAGTGAGATGGAGGTTACAGAAGCTCCAATGTTAATGAGAAGAGCATATTATTATTGATGATAGTGACATATCCAATGTGCACTTTAGTTTTTTTTTTTTTTGTTTGGCAGGCTTGATGTTTACTGTCTAGGTTTGATTGATGTCCTTGGGTGACAATAAAGGCCTATTTATCATTGGCATGGTGTCAGAAAAACACACAATGATCAATTATGCTATTCCAGATCAAATAAATATTTTTTTTTTGTCATAATTATTTGTTGTGATGATTTGAATAATCAAAGTAAAATACTTATCATTTATATTATCATGGAAATGTAAAATATATATTTTTGTAGCAAAAAGCATGTGCCATTTCATGTGCTCAGATGGAGATGAGAGACGCTAGACAGGATCAGAGTGACGGAGCCGTTTCAATGCCTTCTGCTACTCATGTGATAAGATGTGTGTCCTAAAACTGTTCTAGCCAGACACTTGTGTAAGAGACTTCAGCAATAGAATTGTGGGATGCCTGTGATCAAGGTTACTGGGTTTTGTATTGTCAAGACTGTAAAAATAAATAATTAAAAAAAAAATAAAGAAAGAAAATGTCTGAATAACAAAAAAGAAGTGGATGCTCTTGAAAATAAATATCAATTGATTCAAACATGTCTGTATGGTTGAAACACATTTCTGACTGAATATCATTTAATCTGCTTATATAAAAAAATATATAGGCCTATTTAATTATTCTTTTGAAAATCAATATACAGTACTAGAACATGTATACTTTTAAACCTCAAGTAAAGGTGTAAGGTATTTCTTTCTGTCAACAGTCTTACATAAAAGAGACAAACCTGTCCTATCATGCGTCAGTGTACAGTGACTGTATATCAGAAATAGAACATTGCACCTTTGTGTAGTTACATAAAAACAGAGCTCCACCATCCAAACACTCTTGCCCATTACCACCGTCTGGTCTGACAGAATTATTTTTGTCATATTGGGACGGACGGCTGACCTTGTCAGTCCTTATCTTCCCAGAAAGGCTAATATTGATAGAATGAGGAGCTTTCCCACTGAGTGGGAACACGGGGCTATCGCTAGCACTCAGGGGGCCTTACATACAGCACAGCGCAGAGTCAACTTCTGACCCTAACACAGATAAGCTGCAAAGTCTGTACAAGCCTGCAGATGCGTGCGCTGCTGTCAACACCAGGGAAGAAAAACATGCGTCAGGACCGATGAGCCGGATGGAGATACTTAACGCTGTACTAAAGATGCTCCCAGGACTCTCAGAGTCGTGTATGTGTGTGTGTGTATGTGTGTGTGTGTGTGTGTGTGTGTGTGTGTGTGTGTGTGTGTGTGTGTGTGTGTGTGTGTGTGTGTGTGTATGTGTGTGTGTGTGTGTGTGTGTGTGTGTGTGTGTGTGTGTGTGTGGTGTGTGTGTTTGTGTGTGTGTGTGTGTGTGTGTGTGTGTGTGTGTGTGTGTGTGTGCGTGTGTGTGATTGTGTTGAAGGGAAGGAAAGAGATGGGGGGGGGGGGGATTTCAGTCCATGGGTTCCAGACACTGAGTGCAGAAGGCCATGTCGCTGCAGTAGGGTTCAATCTGAAGGGTGATGCTGCGGAAGCCGTGTGTGGATTTAAGCAGCTCTGTAGCCTCCATCAGGACCTGCTGAGGATTGGCTGAAGCTTCTGGAATAGAGGATAGAGAGGGTACGGTAAATTCAAATAGCTCGCTGCGGATATTTTAGGTTCATCAACTTTCTATGTGGATCATAGTTATAGTCATAAATAGTTATATCAGCATTATTACTTTGACATCAGACTGACCAGACCATTGACGATTATGAATGATTACAATTTCCAATGTTGTTGTCTTGTAGTCAGTGAAAAACTTACAGAATACTGTGTTTTATATCCAGTAAAATATAAAATGTTTACCAACAGCCAGATGAGCAGAAAGTAGCTTATGGTTTAACGTAAGGGCCCACATGTGAAGCTCATGCACAGCCTGGACACCACTCAATTTAACCAGTTGATTCTTCATCGAATCAAAATCATGGTCCTGTGGGGCTCCTGTTAAAAACATGCAGGACAAAGGGTTCAGATTCAACAACAATAGATTTTGGGAAGTAAATACAGACAGCAGTTAGATGTGGTATAAAATACGAGAGGTTTGGTTTAATCCTGTAATTGTATTTTACCTTCCATGAGTATACGGAAGATGTCCTTCAAGATGGTGATAGTTGTTGCAAGTACAAATACTGAAAACATGAATGTGCAGATGGGATCAGCTATTTTGTATTCAGGCTGTGTGGACAACAAAAACAACAACAACAACAAATGTTATTACTAGTGGTATATTTCTGTAAGAGTAACATACATATTCTGTAATATTTAAGCTAAAAGGAACCCCAGTTCTGACGTTCATGGTCACCAAGTGTGGTCAGTAGGAAAAGGAATTATAGGCTAATATATTCCACGATAATGACCGCTTCACCGAACGTTATCCTTTACATATTTGCTACAACAGAATAGCCAGATGGTAGCGGTTGGTTCAGTCTGTTGGACCAGATTTTCTCATTCTTTTTCCTACTCACAGTACTGACCTCAAACCACAGGGCAGGAGTTATTTACAGCTGGAAATGCCTTTGATTTAATACTTAGCATATTCCTTGGCAGATGGTGATAATATGCCATTAATTTTCAACATTAATGTTGACTGTGTATTTGACTAACAGAAAGGAGATAATAAAACTAAGACGCCTAAGGCAAGTACTCTGACTTCAATTGACATGTTTGTTTGTAAACATTAGTGACACAGTTACGGTTCTGGGTGGTCTTATGACGCCGTTTTGAGGTCATCCTGTCCACAACCTCTGAAAGCCTGAGTAGCCACTAACTCCACTGACCCAGCAGCTGATGATGACAGCCGCCAGAAAGACTCCCAGACTCTGCAGTAGGTCGCCCACCACGTGGATAAAAGCCGCCCGCACACTGGCGTTGCCATGGTTTCCCTCTGTCTTTGTGCAGTGGCTGTGTCCGTGTGACAGGCCATGACTGTGGCCGTGGGAGGAAGGAGACTGGTGGAGGATCAGGGCCATGCTTTTGGATGGGAGAAACCAACAAAATGGCTGCTATTAAGATAACCGCAAACACACAGGTCAGATAATAACATTATTATAATCTCAAATGAGGATTTGGCTATTGTAACAGATAGAGATGATCAGTTTAACACATATACACAGTATAAAATTGCTAGCTTGCCTTGACTGTAATTATTTGTTATTTGAATGCCAACAGCACCACCTATGGATGGGTGCTGCAAACTGCATAGTGACGTACATGATGTTGACCCCAACAGCACAACCCGAGGTGATGATCATGATGCCGCTGTGGATCTCATAGTCGTCATGGAGGATCCTCTGGATGGCAATAAACACCAGCACTGCCGTCACGGCCCAGATGGAGAGGGCAGAGAGCAACGCACCAAGGATTTCTGTAGTGGCATATTTCACACACAAATTGCAGAAAAGCCCCAAATAATATTTAATAATAATAAATAATAATGTTTACACAAATATCTCAATGGGGAAAATAGAGTGGAGACCAAGTAGTTTGTTAAGTGGCAATTATGGGTAAGTTAACCCAGAGGCAGTGGTGAAACTGATATTACTAAGGCTGGGGCCTTATGCTCTTCACTAAACTGTTAAGAGAATAAGGACCCTGGCTGCAGGCTGCAAATTACTTCAATTACTACTGCTACTACTTACATTTCTATGGCACTTCAGAGTCAAAGGGGGACCTCAAGTGCAGGCAGCCATTATGCACCAGAATGCTAACCACACACTTATCCACCTATTTGAAATACCCTCCAGATGATATAAAAATCCAGTCCTAAAATCTAACTTCACCTAGAGTAAGCTGAACCAAATAATCTTCAAAAACACCTTAAACCATTAAGGTGAAAAAATAAAACTAGGATTTTGTAGGTGTTTTGTCAGTGCTTTTGTCAGGCAGACCCACCTGAGCGATGCCAGCCAAAGGTCATGCCTTTGGAGGGGGCCTGGCGGAGATGCAGAGGGAGAAGAGACTGACCAGTATGCTGCAGAAGTCAGTGAGCAGGTGTGCTGCATCCGTCATGACAGCTAGACTGTGTGCTGCATAGCCACCTGAGGGACAAACTCTCTTATAAAAACATACAAAATACAGTGGCTGCATTAGGGAACAAATATTAGTCAATGCTTGCATCTCAGAACACTTCCAGTGTCCTATTGTTGTATTGAGAGAGCTGATTTCAAGTGGTGGAGGAAATGCATACTGCCTCTCTCTCTCTCTCTCTCTCTCTCTCTCTCTCTCTCTCTCTCTCACACTCACACACACACACATGCTCACTCTTGTTCACACACTACACAGAGTGAGAGACAGAGAGAGAAGAATAAGCGGAGATAGAGCCAGCGAGAAGACTTATTTGCATAATATACACACTCAGACTCAGATAAAAGTTTGTTGCGCATTAGCTCGTTGGAGTAACCCATGTAAATAGGGGCTAGGACATCTAGGCCACATTACAGCACACATTACATTCTCTTTGCCAGACTTCTAATCCACTCTTGTGAGGAGTTTACCAGTTTCTGTAACTCAGCAAATTGCAACATCATTCACCCTTGTTCTTGATTGTGAACATCAGTCCTTACCGATCACTTCCCCAACCATGAAAACAAGGCAGACGACAGAAGTGATGATGAGTTTCCTCTTGGCCAACTGTTTTTCTTTGTCCTCAGCCCATGGTGTTGTGTCACTATGGCAATGGAATGGGTTTTGTATTTGAGTTTGATGTGGACTGGCCTTGTCCTTGTTGTCGGTTCCAGTATGGAGGTATTCGTCTTTTGTGTCAGAGAATGGTCTGTACACAGGAGAACAAAAACAGAATTATTCAGTTGTAAAGAGCTTTCCCGACTGTTGATGAACACAACAATCCAGCTTTCAGTTCGGTAAGCATGTATTATATAATATATATTCCTAGTTGTTCTGTATAATCTGTAAATAATCACCACCAAAATTATTTCCTTACCTTACATCGTCCAATGGAAATGTTTTAGAATTCTGCTCTCCATCAAGAAGTGGCTTTTTAAAACTCATATCTCTCAACTCACTTTGTTTCCAATGCAGTTCTGAAGCACTTTGTCAAGCGTGCAGGAGACGTGTCCCAAACATTACTGTGCCAGCAGCAGTAGCAGTAGCAGCAGCAGGTGATAGGCAAAGGAACATGTGTACCCAACAGTGCAGGTCTCAGTCAGCCTTACAGTTCACATAGGGGTGGACAGTCTTATCTACAGGGCGGTCAGTTGGTGCGGCCTCGATAGGTTCCCATGGCAGAAGAACAACAGCAGTGAAATCTGTTTATTTTAAGATATTTTAAGAGTTTTGGAATAGCTAATTTTTATTATAAGGTAGATTTTGTGTGCATCAGTGAGGTTTTGATTAAGTATTTATTAAATTAAGTTTGATTAAGCATATTTGTCTGAAAACAAGCATGCTTACTGTATCCAGACGTACTCTGATCCATGATAGAAATAGTTGTAAAATCTTTTAATGGTTGTAAAAGACTTTTAAAATCTAAAAAAAAATGTTTTTTGTTCACTAATAAAAAAATTGTTCACTTGTTACTCAGTGCAAGATTCCCTTACATGTCCTCACATCATAACTAAAAACAAATACACACACACACACACCCAAGTTTCATACATTTAATTCATTCAGTTTCTGGCCATCTCAAGTATGCCCTCTACCAGCATTTTCAGTGCACTGCAACTACAAAATACAAAATACTGTACTTTTCAAAATAAGGAGATAACTTCTCAGGCATTTTAATCTAAATAAATGAGATTAAAAAAAAAAATTCTGTCATACTGTATGGTTGTCAGGCCATAACGATGTTGATGCAAATGGATTTCCTATGAGGTCATTGGCCTACATGTTATGCGCCAGTGAGTTTTGCTCATTTAACAAAATGGTTCAGTGGTAGGTTAAGGCAATCCTGGATAATGTGACAAAGTTTGCATTGAGTGTCAGAACTCATTTAACACTAGCTGACCATTTATGCTCTGAGGAGTTTATTGATTGAATGCTAATTGAGGTTACTTGCAAAATATCACAGTGCATCTGACTTTCTTATAAATTATGGCAACAAATTGGGGTGGTAAATATTAAGGATGCTACTTATATCAGGTGAAAGTCTAATTATGTTGGATTGATTTTTGCCATTTTGGGGTCCATGCACATCCTTTCCCACACCTAGAGAGCTGCATGAAAAGACTTTCCACATGACCTGGGTTTTGTCATTTTTTGTAGAAGGGACACACTGCACACTGTTGTAGTTGAGTTAAAAAAAACATTTGCCTTTTACTGCCTACTTATTGTTAGTGCAATACCTGTGCTACTTTTTTGGATGTGTGTACCATTCTGCTTTAATAGTCTTTTCACATTCATTTCTGACCATGAATTTTTGTATTGACTAAATATAAGCATACTAGATTATATTAGGACAAAACACTTTAACATCAATATGAAAATTCAATTGCATTTAATGAGTGAAAATAAAATGCAATCAAAACAGACAGAGAAAAACCTTAAATATATTAAAGATATGGCATATTTCTTATAATTTAAAAACAGGTAAGACACATTTTATAGTTGCATATTTTCTTTTCTCAAAAAAGAAAAAACAGTGAAGATGAAGTGAGAATCTAACAATAGTTGTGTTTCCATCCAACCTACTCACATTTCACATTACCAAAGATTTATAGAATTTTCATTTGCATATATTCCCCATCAACTGTGTAATGCAAATAAAAAACATTAGGCTAATCAAATGACTTGTGTTTTGACCAGCTTTGGAATCTAAACACAAGACGGCCAGGACAACATCTGTAGATACTGTTAATGACTATGAAACCCAGCTACTGATATCTGATATCTGTGTGCATTGGATTCATAATAACAGTTTACCGTACTCTTACATTTTGTGTCATTGGCCCAGTAAGACAGATAACTGCATTGGAACATGGCAACAGTGCACAGTGCATTACAATCACAAAACTTTCGGTTACACTTTATTTCAAGGTACCGTCATAAGACTAACATGACACTGTCATTAACTATGACATGACGCTGTCATGAATTTGTCATAATATTTATACACCTGTCATGACTTCTGTCATTAAGTGTTACCCGATATTTGTCATGGTTAGGGTTAGGGTTAGGATTAGGGTATGTCAGAAGTCATGACAGGTTTATGAAGTTTGTGACAGATTCTTGACATCATCATGTCATAGTTGATGACAGTGTCATGTCAGTCTTATGACGGGACCTTCAAATAAAGTGTTACCAAACTTTCTTTGGTCTCAGAGAGCCACTTCCACTAGTGACATTTCATTAAAAAAAAAAAAAGAAACAAATCATCCCTGAATAAATGTAAACCTCATCAAATAAATCAGCTTAATTTGTAAACAGTGCTAAGCATCAGAACACACCTTGGCTTTCATAAGATTGGCTGCTTTAGCCAAAATGTACTTTTTTCAAAGCCTACATTAACCCCCCAAAATGATTTTTTTTGGAATCTATGGCATCATAATTCATAATTGCATAACAAGAAAAATCCCTGAACATGCCGGAACTTATTATCACCAGTTGATTCCCAGACACTCTTATCTACACATTAATTCAGATTATCAAGCACACTCTTTCGTGTTCTATTTCAGTAATAAAAAAATATATAATCCCAGAGCAGAGGGAAGTCCGTGGTGAACACAGGACTTGTCCGGCCTTGCTTCACCTTACAGGAAGAGTTCAATCAAACAATTCCACCGCTAATTCCGTCCAGAAGTGAAAGGCATTTAGCCGTCATCCTTGCCTTGTTGTGATTAGCAGAGAGTGCAGTGTGTGCCATTCCTTCACATGTTCAGGGTCAGTTACTTCTGAACAGCTCATCTGTGCTGGATGTGTTGACTGCCTGTCCAGCAGAGGGATTGGGTTGAGAAAAATCACCTGGATAACAGGTACAGGAGAGAGGGGTTAAAAGGGGGAGAACAGTCAGAGAAATCAACAATTAACAGTGTAGTACTGGTTTTCACCATTCTACCATTTGGATTTCATCATTCTACCATTGGATACTGGATTTCATCATTCTACCATTTCATTTGCTCATTCTACCAGCTCATGATACAACAGATAGAATAACACCAAACAGCATTAAAGGTGCCCTGCCACACAAAACCGTGTTTACCTGTTGCTTTTGAAATAGAATAGGTCGATATGAGTTTGAGATATACCTATGGGGCATGTGGTATGGCTAGGCATCTTTAACCACCTCTGTCAGGAGTGCTTTATATGTGAGCAGGCATGATAAGACAACACAAAGACACACCTTCTATTCTAAAATCTATTCATTGATTAGCCAGTATCTCAATCAATGGTCAATAAACGTTATTTATTGCACTGTCAACGTACAGTATAGAAAGCGTATAGAAAGTGCTGTATACAGTATCTCAGTATTACCAGACACCATTACAGGTTATTACAGGTCACCAGACAGCCTAACACCTTACCTGGGTCTGAAGGGAAGCCTAAGGGAATAGGTTGACTGGATATTGCACCACCATCTCCTGTAAGGTTGGAATGATTTCAGTTTATGACAGAGGCACTTGCTGATATGCAACACCTCATTCACTCGTTCTACCAGCTCATGATATCTCACCAAAAACAGGCAGCATTAACTACTTCTGTCAGAGTGCTTTACATTTGAGCAAGTATGCTTAGTGTCGGCACACAAAGACAATTTTACACCTGCTATTCTAAAATCTATTCATTGATTAACCAGTCAGTTGAAGTAAGCCAAAAAATGTTACTTATTGCGCTATCAAGATATAAAATTAGAATGTGGTACTTTACCTGAGCCTGAGGGAGGGCCTAAGGGAATAGGCTGACTGGAATTTACACCACCGTCTCCTGTCAGGAAGGAATCATTTCAGTTTATGGCTGATTGATAGTAGCACTGGCCGATATGCAACACATACAGTAATACAGTGTCACTTCATAATACCAATACCAAGTCTAAAAAAGGACAAACAACTCTACAGTGATTTCCCGCATATAAGCCGCATTGTGTATAAGCCGCAGGACAGTGTTTTATGCAAGTTAAAAAAAAACAAAACCATATTAACACCATATTAACTGCCCCCCCCTGTTTTAACCTCATAGCGGAAGAAATTTTGCAAAATCAATGTATAAGCCGCGGCTAATAGTCGGGAAATTACGGTAATAACATAGTCATGTTTTGACCAGTCTTTTAAACAGAAAATTGTTTAGCGTTGATTAGTGTTGGTATTAAGGCAATAAATAACTAAATAATCCAGTAACTGTAACTACCTTCAGACATCTGAACTGCAATGCATCACTTAGTTACTCAATTTCAGTTTTATCAGTTCCTTAGTAACTACTTCTCTGTAACAGTAGCTGGGTTTACATTCAACCAGTTTGTTGTGAAAAAGAAATCCTTAGTTAGAAACACCGGCCAAATCGCATCAGTCCCCTAATACAAACATAAATTAATTCGCTCAAAGGGTGTTGATTAATTCTTAATGTGAATAAGACATAATGCACAATACTGAAGCTGCTTATACTGTATTAGCACAGCATAGTGGACAAGAGAATCTGAAGAAACAGCTGAGGTCAGCTCAGCTAGAGCATTCGACTGTAAATCCTCAGGAGTGATGAGAAAGCTGTAAGCGTAAGTGAAAATCCTTAGTAGATCATAACACGGAAACCTGTTTGACCGCTGCCATGATCAGCATTTTCATTATCACTTTTGTCACTCAGTGTTACGATACTTATACAATGAGAGAGATGAAGCTGGAGTGAGTCTCAAAGCTGTAGAGTAAACACAAACCTGTCTGACACCAGTAGGCTAACAGTTAATCAGAGACTTAATCAAGAGCATTTCATCAGAATCATGAAACTGCTGACATAACTTGTATAAACATCCAGCTTGCACATGGTTATCTTCTGTTACTTCCTAGCGGCGTATGGCAACACTTCTAAAAGAAACGTTCAAATTGTTACTTTGGTGTTCTCTCAAATATGCCTCTCTATCTAGCCTCTTCTAAACACAAAAAAAATAAAAATAAATCAAAAACACACTCCCAACCAATCATCTGAGATGGAGCAGACTTTCTATACGGGAACCAATGAAGGCATCTATCAACCTACGGAAATTTTATTTTTCCAAAATTAAGTTAAAAAAATACACTCACATAAAATGCGCATCTTCGAAAGAGTTTTGGTAAAAGTTTCATGTATCAATTTACTTGATTGCTATGCCCCTAGAAATGGGATGCTAATTAATTTCCAGATTCACTCTAACACCGTGTCCTAACTGAAAACGACTGTTGGCTTGTCGTGTAGCATTGACTGTTCACTGTCTACATGGGGTCAGTTAAATATGACGTTCTATTTGATTCGATTCTCCATTCAATCTGGCCGAACAACACGACTTGTGAAATAGAAACGGGCCGAGTGACTAAATTCTTTTAAAAAGTCGCGTTGAATCGCATATCATTCAGTTAGGACATTCCAATATAAAACAAAGTGATGGAACTCTTTTTGACGCACACATGCAGTCGCATCGCGTTCAGTTATAATTGTTGAGAGTTGTCTGTTGTGGTCTGAGGCCTGGCCTGGTTGTAACCAGTCCAGCCTACATTCTCCCCAGAGTACTGGCCCCCTGATCTCTGTGGT
>JAODXP020000024.1:30056514-30089017 GCA_027497455.2 Sardinella longiceps
AGAGACAGATTGAACAGGCATTTCTACATTAATATATGCTGATATGCAAAAAAGAGATTTTATGTTAATTTCATGTTTTTATTTTGTTTAAAAAATGATTTCATGTTGACACTTTAAAAAGAGGCATACAGTCTAATGTACTAATTTCATGAAAATATTTGCCTTTGTATCAGGCCCTAAGTTTGTGCATACGGGGTCTTGATCAGGGAATTATGGGAAATGCGCCAATAGAGATATAAGCCAGGACTGGACTGTACCAAGGTCTCTGACTGAACTCATCAGAAGATGGACTCTGCATTAGGTTTATGGCGCTAACGTTGTCACGGTGTTTTTTTGACTATGCGTAAAGAGATTGAAAGACAGTATAATAAAAAATCGAAAGATCATCAGTATGAAACGAGCCCTTATTAAACCAATGCAGCTACAGTGACAACGAAACGCTAATGTGGTTAAGTCAATGGAGAAAGCTAGCTTGCGTTTAGAAGCTAACAAGTGGACCAGAATATCGACGTTGGAAACGTATTTAGCATAGATATCATATAAGTATTCTATATAATATCTATGGTATTTAGAGACTGGTTTGCTATCAGAGAACGACGACGAGAGCTAAAACGTAACTATATGACCGGCTTATATCCACACAGTGATTCTATATATAATATCTATGGTATTTAGAGACTGGTTTGCTATCAGAGAACGACGACGAGAGCTTAAACGTAACTATATGACCGGCTTATATCCACACCGCGGCTCCAGAGCAAGTCTACAGAGAATTTTATTGAGTGGTTCCAGAGCAACGAGACCTCAGCAAACGACGGATGATTGCCAGTGCCTGCCTTCCACGCCTACAACACGACGCTCGAGTCTTCTACTACTCCGCGAGTCCCTCGATGGTTCGGCAGGCAGAGAACGACGCTCGCAAGCAGCCCCTTTTGTCTTCATACCACCGCAACACGACAGTCAGCTAGCAGTGCGTGGCTAGTCTTCAAAGCTTTCCTACGGATCTCCGGTGCAGCCTGCCTACTGATCAGAACTTTGGTATCAAGTTTGACCATCCTGCACTGAAGTTTGATATCCTTTGAAACTTATGGACATTTGTGAAATGAATATGGGTATCAGTTACTGAAACTAGAGACATTGATAGCTTATGGTTTTTCCTGCATTATTGCATTCTGAGTTAGCCCTATCTGCTTAAAGGGGCATTGCATTTTTGATTTAATTCACGTTTATGGGCAAACAACTTGCATTAAGAAATTTCTGAGTGTGTATAGTTTAGAGTTTATAAGAGATATACTGAGTTTAACAATATACACATTAGGTTAGTGTTATATGCTACTTTAGAGATGTCAGTTTATGAGGAAACTTCACCAGTTCAGGAGAAGAACACACACAGTCTTTATTACCTGACATAGAAAATGTAGCAGAAAAGGATGAAGAAAATCAAATGGCTGCAGTAGAAATAGCTAAACAGGAGTTTATCTCTGCCAACTCAGCTACAGTAGAGCCTAGAAGGTCTGAAAGGGATAGAAAGCTAACCCCCAAAATGCAAGAATTAAAAGAACAAGAAGCCAGTCAGAAGGAAAGCAAGTTCATGAAGTTATATGAACGCTGGAAAGAGGAAGTTAAAACTACACGTGGTAATCTAAAAAATGAGTGCAATGAAGATGAGTTAACTGAAATGATGGATAATGTTGAGGGACTTGAGACTCAAGTTAAAGATGCTTATGATAACATTAGAATGCAATTAGCACCTCCGCAGATTAGAAGAAGGATTGATTCTTGTACAGCTGTAACAGCAGATTTGATGGGCTTGATGAAAGTACGTATGAGCGAAGTGGGTCAAGAAGAGTTTAATGACAAAGCAGAAAATGCTAGACTTCACATGGTGCTGGACAGAGAGTATGCACAGTCTATATTTGATGCATCAGTGATAGACCGTACTGCCCCAAGCCACAAGTCAAGCAGTCCATCAGATCATCAGAGTGTCAATGCTAAGAAAGCACAGTATGCTGCACAGTTAGCTGCAAAAGAAGTGGAAGTACAGATGGAGGATGCAATTGCTGCTCAACGGCAAGAACTTAAAAGGCTAGAAAATCAGAGAGACCTGCAAGTAATGGCTGCTAAGCTAGAGTATACTCTGAGGCTGATTGTAGTGAAGTTCATGATAACTGTAGAGTAGCCCATGCAGAGAAGACTGTAGGTCCCTTAATTCAGCCCAAGAGCATAAAGAGAGAACAAGCTCATGACAATAGTGACGAAGGAACACCTACAGTTAAACACGAAGCACTGTTAGTACAAGCCCTACGTGATTCAATGGTGCTCACTAGACTTCCAGCCCCTGAGCCCTCCATTTTCTCAGGGGATCCTCTTAATTTCTTAGAGTGGAGCACAAGCTTTAAAACACTGATAGAGCAGCGATGTACTAACACAGCAGACAAGTTGTTTTATCTGCAAAAGTATGTAGGTGGGGAGGCACGGTCTGTATTAGAGGGAACCTTTTTTAGAAAGGATGAGGCAGCCTATAGCCAAGCTTGGGAGACACTGCAGGCACGCTATGGACATCCCTTTATAATTCAGCGTGCATTCAGAGAAAAACTAAACAACTGGCCAAAAGTAGGCCCCAGAGACTCAGTTAAGCTAAGACAATTCAGTGACTTCTTGTCAGCATGCAGCGACGCCATGCCTCATGTGAAAGGATTGCAGGTGCTGAATGATTGTGAGGCCAATCAGAAACTGCTCCAAAAGCTTCCAGATTGGATCACATCCCGTTGGAATCGCTATGTTACCAAGCAATTAAACCAAGGAAAAGAATATCCTTCATTTAAAGAGTTTGCTGAGTTCATGGCGCAAGAGTCAGAAATCGCCTGTAACCCCATGACGTCACTCAATGCTCTGAAACCTGTGGATGAGAAGTTCTCTCGAGTTGTAAAGCGTCCACAAGCTAATGCTTTTATCACAGACTTGAAAGATAACTCAAAAGAAAGAGTAAAAACCAATGGACCTGTAGAGAAGAGCTTTAATGCAAACAATGTATCAAATACACCCACAAATCCAATCAAATGCACATGCTGTGGTGAAAGCCATTCTATCCACAAATGCCAGACGTTTGCCAGCAAGCCTGCAGAGGATAAGAGACAGTTCATATTTGATAATAGCCTCTGTTTTGGCTGCCTCAGAAAGGGCCACAACTCTAAAGACTGCAAACAAAAGGCTACCTGTAAAATATGTAAGAAACACCATCCTACACCACTACATGAAGACCGTCCAGCGGTAGATAGTGCTCCAACGGTAATGCAGGCTGAGCAGAACACATCTTCTCTCTCTTGTAGTGTAGATAGGAGTGATGGTGGGAGCACATCTATGATAGTGCCCGTCTGGATTTCGTCATCAAAGACCCCTGAAACAGAGACACTTGCATACGCCTTATTAGACACTCAGAGTAGCAATACTTTTGTAGATCTAGAGGTGTGTCAAGCTATAGGAGCAAGTTCAGAGCCAGTAAAGTTAAAACTGACCACTATGATGGGAAGAGATTCCATCGTACAGAGTGCAAGAGTTAGTGGTCTTAGAGTTAGAGGGCTCTCATCCCAAAACTGGATAAACTTGCCACCTACCTACACCAGAGACTTCATTCCCCTTGAGCGCTCCCACATCCCCTCTCCAAAAACAGCTGAGAGATGGAGTCACCTGAAAGGAGTAGCTCAGGAAATTCCAGAGTTAATGGACTGCAAAGTGGGACTGCTTATAGGTTATGATTGTTCTAGAGCACTAGCACCGCGTCGAGTCATTACAGGAAGAGACGATGAACCATATGCCATTAAAACTGACCTGGGCTGGAGTATCGTAGGAAACTCATTCCGTGGTGCGAAGTCAACGGAGGTAACTGGCCTGTGCCACCGCATCGTAGTCAAAGAGGTTCCGCCATTGACACCGGCCAGCATAATCAAAGCCCTTGAGTTTGACTTTAGAGATAGTAATCACCTTGAAAAGACTATATCACAAGATGACATACAGTTCATGCAGTTGCTGAATAAGACTGTTCACCACAATGCAGAGGGGCACCTAGAAATGCCACTGCCCTTTAAGACACGCCCGCATCTTCCAGAAAACAAAAGCTGGCTCTAGTGCGATTGAAGCACTTGAAGAGAAAATTTGAAAAGAATCCAAAATTCAAAGATGACTACGTTCAATTCATGGAGGGCCTGTTCAGTGATGGCGATGCTGAAAAAGTGGAAGATGAGCTGAGACCCGGACAGGTGTGGTACATCCCGCACCAGGGGGTTTACCACGCTAGGAAGCCGAACAAAATAAGAGTGGTGTTTGACTGCTCGGCTAAGTTTGAGGGCACAGCACTGAATGACCACTTACTGACAGGACCCGACCTAGCGAATGGAATGACCGGTGTCCTCTGCCGGTTCCGCCGACATCCTATTGCTGTTATCTGTGACGTTGAAAAGATGTTCCACAGGTTCCATGTAAGCCCAGACGACAGAGATTTCCTGCGTTTCCTTTGGTGGGAAGGTGGTGATGCATCCTCAGAGCCGAAAGAGTTTCGAATGAAAGTACACCTCTTCGGGGCTGCATCGTCACCTGGCTGCGCAAACTACGGAATGAAATATCTCGCTAGCCAACACGAGAGAGAGTATCCTGCTGCTGCTGAGTTCATCAAGAAGAACTTTTATGTTGATGATGGCCTAGCCAGTGTGGAATCAGAGGCTGCAGCTATCCAATTAGTGAGAGAAGCACAAAGTCTGTGTGAAAAGGGAAAGCTGCATCTCCATAAGTTCATTTCAAATAGCAGAGAAGTACTGGAGTCAATCCCTGAAAGTGAACGGGCAGGTGGAGTTCATGATGTAGATCTCAGTCATGGTGAGCTCCCCATTCAGACAGTGTTAGGTGTAAGGTGGAATGTAAGCAGCGACAATTTCTCCTTTAAAGTCACTCTAGATGAAAAACCAGCAACAAGACGGGGACTCCTTTCCACGGTGGCTTCTGTTTTTGACCCCTTGGGCTTTCTTGCGCCATTTTTGCTGCTGGGGAAGAAAATACTTCAAGAGATGTGTCAGAAAGGAGTGGGATGGGATGACCCATTACCAAGAGAATTAGTGCCAAGATGGGACAGCTGGGTGAAGGATCTGGAAAACCTGACAAGCCTGCATATACCAAGATGCTTCACTCCAGTTGATGTTGGAAAGATCCAAAGAACCGAACTGCATCACTTCTCGGATGCGAGCTGCAGTGGCTATGGCCTCACCTCCATTCTCTTACTGTGGGATGGACTGTTTTGGGCCGTTTCAGGTCAAACAAGGTCGCAAAGAACATAAGAGATATGGCATCATTTTCACCTGTCTGTCATCAAGAGCAGTACATTTAGAAATGTTAGAGGACATGACCACAGACTCCTTCATAAATGCCCTGCGATGCTTCATTAGCATTCGTGGAACAGTGAGACAGATTTTATCTGATCAGGGGACAAATTTCGCCGGAGCGAAAAATGAACTGACAAAAGCTCTAATGGAATTGGACAAAGAACGGCTAGCCACCTTCTTGGCCCAAAAGCAGTGTGAGTTCATAATGAACGTGCCTAGTGCTAGTCACATGGGAGGGGTATGGGAACGTCAAATTAGGACAGTAAGAAGTGTCTTAAGCTTTGTTCTTTCACAGAGTAGTGGCCGTTTGAATGACTTTTCCTTGAGAACTTTTCTTTATGAAGCAATGTCAATCATAAATAGCCGCCCCCTTACCACTGATAGCATTAACGATCCCAACGCTCTAGCACCCCTCACACCGAACCAGTTACTGACCATGAAGGCCACAGTTCCACTTCCTCCTCCAGGAAAGTTTGAGGCAGAGGACTTATACGCCAAGAAAAGATGGCGTAGAGTTCAGTACCTAGCTGAACAGTTTTGGGGAAGATGGAGGAAAGAGTATTTAGCAAATATTGCACTCAGACAGCGCTGGCATTCTCCTAGACGAAATGTGAAAACTGGAGATGTAGTCATAGTCAAAGAAGAGGGAATTCCTCGCAGTGAGTGGAGACTAGGCAGAGTAACAGAAGTATGCAAAGACAAAGATGGCCTGGTAAGGAAGGCCTCAGTGCAGATAGGAAATAGGAGTCTAGACAAAGGGGGACATAGGCTTACTAATCCATCTGTACTTGCACGTCCTATTCATAAATTAGTAGTGCTTCTAGAAAGCAAATAAAATGTTTCTCTATAGTTCATTTAAAATCCACATGAGAAGCTAAAAAGTGTGGTTGAGAGTTATGTATGAGTTAAGTTTCATGGTTTGATACATGGATTGAGTTACTAGATTTCTTTGTAATGTAATCATAAATCATAGTAACTGGTGGGAGTGTAACTGTCCTAGAGACAGATTGAACAGGCATTTCTACATTAATATATGCTGATATGCAAAAAAGAGATTTTATGTTAATTTCATGTTTTTATTTTGTTTAAAAAATGATTTCATGTTGACACTTTAAAAAAGGCATACAGTCTAATGTACCATTTCATGAAAATATTTGCCTTTGTATCAGGCCCTAAGTTTGTGCATACGGGGTCTTGATCAGGGAATTATGGGAAATGCGCCAATAGAGATATAAGCCAGGACTGGACTGTACCAAGGTCTCTGACTGAACTCATCAGAAGATGGACTCTGCATTAGGTTTATGGCGCTAACGTTGTCACGGTGTTTTTGACTATGCGTGAAGAGATTGAAAGACAGAACAATAAAAAATCGAAAGATCATCAGTATGAAACGAGCCCTTATTAAACCAATGCAGCTACAACATATACACAGTATAAAATTGCTAGCTTGCCTTGACTGTAATTATTTGTTATTTGAATGCCAACAGCACCACCTATGGATGGGTGCTGCAAACTGCATAGTGACGTACATGATGTTGACCCCAACAGCACAGCCGGAGGTGATGATCATGATGCCGCTGTGGATCTCATAGTCGTCATGGAGGATCCTCTGGATGGCAATAAACACCAGCACTGCCGTCACGGCCCAGATGGAGAGGGCAGAGAGCAACGCACCAAGGATTTCTGTAGTGGCATATTTCACACACAAATTGCAGAAAAGCCCCAAATAATATTTAATAATAATAAATAATAATGTTTACACAAATATCTCAATGGGGAAAATAGAGTGGAGACCAAGTAGTTTGTTAAGTGGCAATTATGGGTAAGTTAACCCAGAGGCAGTGGTGAAACTGATATTACTAAGGCTGGGGCCTTATGCTCTTCACTAAACTGTTAAGAGAATAAGGACCCTGGCTGCAGGCTGCAAATTACTTCAATTACTACTGCTACTACTTACATTTCTATGGCACTTCAGAGTCAAAGGGGGACCTCAAGTGCAGGCAGCCATTATGCACCAGAATGCTAACCACACACTTATCCACCTATTTGAAATACCCTCCAGATGATATAAAAATCCAGTCCTAAAATCTAACTTCACCTAGAGTAAGCTGAACCAAATAATCTTCAAAAACACCTTAAACCATTAAGGTGAAAAAATAAAACTAGGATTTTGTAGGTGTTTTGTCAGTGCTTTTGTCAGGCAGACCCACCTGAGCGATGCCAGCCAAAGGTCATGCCTTTGGAGGGGGGCCTGGCGGAGATGCAGAGGGAGAAGAGACTGACCAGTATGCTGCAGAAGTCAGTGAGCAGGTGTGCTGCATCCGTCATGACAGCTAGACTGTGTGCTGCATAGCCACCTGAGGGACAAACTCTCTTATAAAAACATACAAAATACAGTGGCTGCATTAGGGAACAAATATTAGTCAATGCTTGCATCTCAGAACACTTCCAGTGTCCTATTGTTGTGTTGAGAGAGCTGATTTGAAGTGGTGGATGAAATGCATACTGCCTCTCTCTCTCTCTCTCTCTATCTCTCTCTCTCTTTCTTTCTCTCTCACACACACATGCTCACTCTTGTTCACACATTACACAGAGTGAGAGACAGAGAGAGAAGAATAAGCGGAGATAGAGCCAGCGAGAAGACTTATTTGCATAATATACACACTCAGACTCAGATAAAAGTTTGTTGCGCATTAGCTCGTTGGAGTAACCCATGTAAATAGGGGCTAGGACATCTAGGCCACATTACAGCACACATTACATTCTCTTTGCCAGACTTCTAATCCACTCTTGTGAGGAGTTTACCAGTTTCTGTAACTCAGCAAATTGCAACATCATTCACCCTTGTTCTTGATTGTGAACATCAGTCCTTACCGATCACTTCCCCAACCATGAAAACAAGGCAGACGACAGAAGTGATGATGAGTTTCCTCTTGGCCAACTGTTTTTCTTTGTCCTCAGCCCATGGTGTTGTGTCACTATGGCAATGGAATGGGTTTTGTATTTGAGTTTGATGTGGACTGGCCTTGTCCTTGTTGTCGGTTCCAGTATGGAGGTATTCGTCTTTTGTGTCAGAGAATGGTCTGTACACAGGAGAACAAAAACAGAATTATTCAGTTGTAAAGAGCTTTCCCGACTGTTGATGAACACTACAATCCAGCTTTCAGTTCTGTAAGCAGGTATTACATAATGATATATTCCTAGTTGTTCTGTATAATCTGTAAATAATCACCACCAATGTAATGAAAATATTTCCACCAAAATTATTTCCTTACCTTACATTGTCCAATGGAAATGTTTTAGAATTCTGCTCTCCATCAAGAAGTGGCTTTTTTGAACTCATAATTCTCAACTCTCTCAACTTTGTTTCCAATGCAGTTATGAAGCACTTTGTCAAGCGTGCAGGAGACGTGTCCCAAACATTACTGTACCTGTAGCAGCAGTAGCAGGTGATAGGCAAAGGAACATGTGTACCCAACAGTGCAGGTCTCAGTCAGCCTTACAGTTCACATAGGGGTGGACAGTCTTATCTACAGGGCAGTCAGTTGGTGCGGCCTCGATAGGTTCCCATGGCAGAAGAACAACAGCAGTGAAAACTGTTTATTTTAAGATATTTTAAGAGTTTTGGAATAGCTAATTTTTATTATAAGGTAGATTTTGTGTGCATCAGTGAGGTTTTGATTAAGTATTTATTAAATTAAGTTTGATTAAGCATATTTGTCTGAAAACAAGCATGCTTACTGTATCCAGACGTACTCTGATCCATGATAGAAATAGTTGTAAAATCTTTTAATGGTTGTAAAGACTTTTAAAATCTAAAAAAAACGTTTTTTGTTCACTAATAAAAATTTTGTTCACTTGTTACTCAGTGCAAGATTCCCTTATATGTCCTCACATCATAACTAAAAACAAACACACACACACACCAAGTTTCATACATTTAGTTTCTGGCCATCTCAAGTATGCCCTCTACCAGCATTTTCAGTGCACTGCAACTACAAAATACAAAATACTGTACTTTTCAAAATAAGGAGATAACTTCTCAGGCATTTTAATCTAAATAAATGAGATTAAAAAAAAAATCTGTCATACTGTATGGTTGTCAGGCCATGACGATGTTGATGCAAATGGATTTCCTATGAGGTCATTGGCCTACATGTTATGCACCAGTGAGTTTTGCTCATTTAACAAAATGGCTCAGTGGTAGTTAAGGCAATCCTGGATAATATGACAAAGTTTGCATTGAGTGTCAGAACTCATTTAACACTAGCTGACCATTCATGCTCTGAGGAGTTTATTGATTGAATGCTAATTGAGGTTACTTGCAAAATATCACAGTGCATCTGACTTTCTTATAAATTATGGCAACAAATTGGGGTGGTAAATATTAAGGATGCTACTTATATCAGGTGAAAGTCTAATTATGTTGGATTGATTTTTGCCATTTTGGGGTCCATGCACATCCTTTCCCACACCTAGAGAGCTGCATGAAAAGACTTTCCACATGACCTGGGTTTTGTCATTTTTTGTAGAAGGGACACACTGCACACTGTTGTAGTTGAGTTAAAAAAAACATTTGCCTTTTACTGCCTACTTATTGTTAGTGCAATACCTGTGCTACTTTTTTGGATGTGTGTAGCCTACCATTCTGCTTTAATAGTCTTTTCACATTCATTTCTGACCATGAATTTTTGTATTGACTAAATATAAGCATACTAGATTATATTAGGACAAAACACTTTAACATCAATATGAAAATCCAATTGCATTTAATGAGTGAAAATAAAATGCAATCAAAACAGACAGAGAAAAACCTTAAATATATTAAAGATCTGGCATATTTCTTATAATTTAAAAACAGGTAAGACACATTTTATAGTTGCATATTTTCTTTTCTCAAAAAAGAAAAAAAAAGTGAAGACGAAGTGAGAATCTAACAATAGTTGTGTTTCCATCCAACCTACTCACATTTCACATTACCAAAGATTTATAGAATTTTCATTTGCATATATTTCCCATCAACTGTAATGCAAATAAAAAACATTAGGCTAATCAAGTGACTTATGTTTTGACCAGCTTTGGAATCTAAACACAAGACGGCCAGGACAACATCTATAGATACTGTTAATGACAATGAAACCCAGCTACTGATATCTGATATCTGTGTGCATTGGATTCATAATAACAGTTTACCGTACTCTTACATTTTGTGTCATTGGCCCAGTAAGAGAGATAACTGCATTGGAACATGGCAACAGTGCACAGTGCATTACAATCACAAACCTTTCGGTTACACTTTATTTGAAGGTACTGTCATAAGACTAACATGACACTGTCATTAACTATGACATGACGCTGTCATGAATCTGTCGTAATATTTATACACCTGTCATGACTTCTGTCATTAAGTGTCATCCGGTATTTGTCATGGTTAGGGTTAGGGTATGTCAGAAGTCATGACAGGTTTATAAAGTTTGTGACAGATTCTTGACAACGCCATGTCATAGTTAATGACAGTGTCATGTCAGTCTTATGACGGGACCTTCAAATAAAGTGTTACCAAACTTTCTTTGGTCTCAGAGAGCCACTTCCACTAGTGACATTTCATTCAAAAAAAAGAAAAAGAAACAAATCATCCCTGAATAAATGTAAACCTCATCAAATAAATCAGCTTAATTTGTAAACAGTGCTAAGCATCAGAACACACCTTGGCTTTCATAAGATTGGCTGCTTCAGCCAAAATGTAGTTTTTTCAAAGCCTACATTAACCCCCCAAAATGATTTTTTTTTGGAATCTATGGCATCAATAATTGCATAACAACAAAAATCCCAGAACATGCCGGAACTTATTATCACCAGTTGATTCCCAGACACTCTTATCTACACATTAATTCAGATTATCAAGCACACTCTTTCGTGTTCTATTTCAGTAATAAAAATAAAATATATAATCCCAGAGCAGAGGGAAGTCCGTGGTGAACACAGGACATGTCCAGCCTTGCTTCACCTTACAGGAAGAGTTCAATCAAACAATTCCACCGGTAATTCCGTCCAGAAGTGAAAGGCATTTGGCCGTCATCCTTGCCTTGTTGTAATTAGCAGAGAGTGCAGTGTGTGCTATTCCTTCACATGTTCAGGGTCAGTTACTTCTGAACAGCTCATCTGTGCTGGATGTATTGACTGCCTGTCCAGCAGAGGGATTGGGCTGAGAAAAATCACCTGGATAACAGGTACAGGAGAGGGAGGTTAAAAGGGGAGAAGAGTCAGAGAAATCAACAATTAACAGTGTAGTACTAGATTTCATCATTCTACCATTTAATTTGCTTATTCTACCAGCTCATGATACAACAAATAAATAACACCAAACAGCATTAAAGGTGCCCTGCCACACAAAACCGTGTTTACCTGTTGCTTTTGAAATAGAATAGGTCGATATGAGTTTAAGATATACCTATGGAGCATGTGGTATGGCTAGGCATCTTTAACCACCTCTGTCAGGAGTGCTTTATATGTGAGCAGGCAAGATAAGACAACACAAAGACACACCTTCTATTCTAAAATCTATTCATTGATTAGACAAAGACACACCTTCTATTCTAAAATCTATTCATTGATTAGCCAGTATCTCAATCAATGGTCAATAAACGTTATTTATTGCACTGTCAACGTACAGTATAGAAAGCGTATAGAAAGTGCTGTATACAGTATCTCAGTATTACCAGACACCATTACAGGTTATTACAGGTCACCAGACACCTTACCTGGGTCTGAAGGGAAGCCTAAGGCAATGGGTTGACTGGATATTGCACCGCCATCTCCTGTAAGGTTGGAATGATTTCAGTTTATGGCAGAAGCACTTGCTGATATGCAACACATAATACAGCCTCCATTACAATAATAATTTGCATTCCAACACCTTATTCACTCGTTCTACCAGCTCATGATATCTCCCCAAAAACAGGCAGCATTAACCACTTCTGTCAGAGTGCTTTACATTTGAGCAAGTATGCTTAGTGTCAATACACCAAGACCATTTTACACCTGCTATTCTAAAATCTATTCATTGATTAACCAGTCAGTTGAAGTAAGCCAAAAAATGTTACTTATTGCGCTATCAAGATATAAAATTAGAATGTGGTACTTCACCTGAGCCTGAGGGAGGGCCTAAGGGAATGGGCTGACTGGCATTTACACCACCGTCTCCTGTCAGGAAGGAATCATTTCAGTTTATGGCTGATTGATAGTAGCACTGGCCGATATGCAACACATAATACAGCGTCACTTCACAATACCAATACCAGGTCTAAAAAAGGACAAACAACTCTACAGTAATTTCCTGCATATAAGCCGCATTGTGTATAAGCCGCAGGACAGTGTTTTATGCAAGTTAAAAAAAAACAAAACCATATTAACACCATATTAACTGCCCCCCCCTGTTTTAACGTCATAGCGGAAGAAATTTTGCAAAATCAATGTATAAGCCGCGGCTAATAGTCGGGAAATTACGGTAATAACATAGTCATGTTTTGACCAGTCTTTTAAACAGAAAATTGTTTAGTGTTGATTAGAGTTGGTATGAAGGCAATAAAGAACTAATCCAGTAACTGTAACTACCTACAGACATCTGAACTGCAATGCATCACTTAGTTACTCAATTTCAGTTTTATCAGTTCCTTAGTAACTACTTCTCTGTAACAGTAGCTGGGTTTACATTCAACTAGTTTGTTGTGAAAAAGAAATCCTTAGTTAGAAACACCGGCCAAATCGCATCAGTCCCCTAATGCAAACATAAATTAATTCGCTCAAAGGGTGTTGATTAACTCTTAATGTGAACTAAGACATAATGCACAATACTGAAGCTGCTTATACTGTATTAGCACAGCATAGTGGGCAAGAGAATCTGAAGAAACAGCTGAGGTCAGCTCAGCTAGAGCATTCGACTGTAAATCCTAAGGAGTGATGAGAAAGCTGTAAGCGTAAGTGAAAATCCTTAGTAGGCCATAACACGGAAACCTGTTTGACCGCTGCCATGATCAGCATTTTCATTATCACTTTTGTCACTCAAGTGTTACGATACTTATACAATGAGAGAGATGAAGCTGGAGTGAGTCTCAAAGCTGTAGAGTAAACACAAACCTGTCTGACACCAGTAGGCTAACAGTTAATCAGAGAGTTAATCAAGAGCATTTCATCAGAATCATGAAACTGCTGACATAACTTGTATAAACATCCAGCCTGCACATGGTTATCTTCTGTTACTTCCTAGCTGCGTATACACAATATGGCAACACTTCTAAAAGAAACTTTCAAAATGTTACTTTGGTGTTCTCTCAAATATGCCTCTCTATCTACCCTCTTCTAAAAAAAAACAAACAAAAACACACTCCCAACCAATCATCTGACATAGAGCAGACTTTCTATACGGGAACCAATGAAGGCATCTATCAACCTACGGAAATTTTATTTTTCCAAAATTAAGTAAAAAAATACACTCACATAAAATGCGCATCTTCGAAAGAGTTTTGGTAAAAGTTTCATGTATCAATTTACTTGATTGCTATGCCCCTAGAAATGGGATGCTAATTAATTTCCAGATTCACTCTAACACCGTGTCCTAACTGAAAACGACTGTTGGCTTGTCGTGTAGCATTGACTGTTCACTGTCTACATGGGGTCCGTTAAATATGACGTTGTATTCGATTAGATTCTCCATTCAATCTGGCCGAACAACGCGACTTGCGCGACTGAAATAGAAACGGGCCGAGTGACTAAATTCTTTTTAAAAAGTCGCGTTGCATCGCATATCATTCAGTTAGGACATTCCAATATAAAACAAAGTGATGGAACTCTTTTTGACGCACACATGCAGTCGCATCGCGTTCAGTTATAATTGTTGAGAGTTGTCTGTTGTGGTCTGAGGCCTGGCCTGGTTGTAACCAGTCCAGCCTACATTCTCCCCAGAGTACTGGCCCCCTGATCTCTGTGGTGTACCTGAGTCAGCCATTTCAGCTTCCTGCTCAGCTCTCCAGGCCTCCAGGTCAGGGGGGTAATAGAACTCCTCTTCTTCCTCTGGGCGCCCACATTTCCCACAGCAACAGCAGCAGCAGAAGCAGCAGCAGCAGCATGTGAAGAGCATTGTCAACACCATGACACCCTGGACAACACACACACAAACACACATACACACAAATAATAAAAATGTCAACTTACGCACACCACACAGATGAGCCTCAGTTTCCAAATTCTGGACCCAGGGTTTGGAGATTACCAGTGATCAATATTCTTTTTCTGACTTATACAGTTATAGGTCACGCTACGACTATGATTGGTAATAATTTACGCAGGAAGCTAGGTCTACAAGACTTGCACATATATAAAAGAAATCCTGTGTGAATCCTGTGTGAATCGACCAGTTGTCCTATTGTTTGGCCTTGCTGCATGCTGTCAGTAGGTAGCCTGCTGCACAAAAACCTTTAAACTTTGTGCAAAGCATCTGAAACATATCCATGGAGATATGTTTGCTTCCTGATGGGCAGATTTCTGCTTCATCCAAACACTAGTGCTTGGTTGTGACGTAATGCACCTGAACACACTGGAATGCACGTATAAAGTTCAACATCATCACAACCATCCCTTCCTCTGACCACTCATTGTTCTGCAAACTGCCCAGAGTGGGAGGAAACCTAAGCCTTCAGAAATTACCTGAAGAACTGGGTGCTGCTAACCTGGCTAGTTGACAGGTAAGAAAATGAACGTTTTGGTAATACTGTACGTAGACCAAACAGCAAAATGGCAACTATGCTAAATGAGGGGAAAAGAGGAAAGCGAAACAAATTTGAAACAAATTTCCTTGCGCCTTCATCAGTTAGTGATCGCTGTCTACGTTGCACAAAATTTTTAGTTACACTTTATTTGAAGGTACCATCATAAGACTGACATGACACTGTCACTGTCATTAACTATGACATCACGTTGTCATGAATCTGTCATAAACTTAATACACCTGTCATGACTTCTGTCATTAAGTGTCACCCCGTATTTGTCATGGTTAGGGTTAGGGTTAGGGTTAGTCAGAAGTCATGGCAGGTTTATAAATTTTATGACAGATTCTTGACAACGTCATGTCATAGTTAATGACAGTATCATGTCAGTCTTATGACGGTACCTTCAAATAAAGTGTTACCAAATTCTCTTGTTCTCCTACCCTCTGACTAGCCTGGGAGTTCCCATGCTCCTTGCGCGCTTATTTCATTTCACTCTGCAAAGCAGCATGGTGACCATGGACAATTTTCCCCCTGCTTTCGGTATCCAATCGCAGAGCAAAGGAGTTCTACGGCCCGATTGCATTATCATGTGGTGGCTCTGGTATTGGCTCCGAGGTATGTACAGACGGTATGATAGACATTCGTAGCGCCCAATAAACGGCTCTGGACAATCGTAAACGATGCTTCTGCTACGAGAAATGCAATAGGTAGGTCTCCAGACTAAATATCACTTGTGATTTTTAGTTTGGCATTCGCCAGGCTACCCTCTGCCAGCACTCAGCAATGTCAAACGACAGGACAAGTGACTGATTCACACTTATCTGAAAGTTATCTGAAAAATAATGCACATTATAAATACACAATAGGAAATTGGACCAAGCAATGGTAAAATTTAAATCAATCCACGACTAACCTAGAAGTAAAGGACACCTATGTTGACAAAACAAGGCAAAATACAAACACAGACTTGCTTCCCACCTTGAACCAGCATTTAGACATGAGGAAGTGGAGTTTAACACTGTCCTCTCCAAACTGCTCGGCCACATAGAGGCCCATGGAGCCATATTCATCATAGATCTTCCTCTTATCCTCATCGTTAAGGATGGTGTTGGCATTGTTGATCTCCTTGAAGCGCTCGGCAGCCTCAGGGTTGTCTGGGTTCTTGTCTGGATGATACTTTAGTGCAAGTTTTCTGTCAGGGACAAAAGATTTTAGGTGTTAGAGAGCAGACCTATTCATAATTTCAGATATGGTGAAGTCATGTAAAGTCTTCCCTTGTTGCAATTTTAACTGACAACTGAATATTAAGGTATATGTTTTTCTATATTACCTGTATGCTCTTTTAATTTCATCGTCTGATGCTCCCTTCTGCACACCTAATATATGATACAAGGTCTCTCCAGCACGGGATAATTTGCGTTGGGGTCGGTTTGGCTCCGGATTGGGCTCCATGGCTTCAAGTTTAAAAGAAAGTTAACATGTTTAAAGGGGTCATATTATGTTTTTTTCAAGTTAACTTTTTTTAGCGCTAGTGTTCAGAACAGGCTGTTTCTCATGGGGGTGTGCACCAGGTATCACTATCTAGACACCTGCAGCCAACCGGGGTGGATTTCTCCTGTAGCCTATGACACGCCACCTCCAATTGGTCAATTAATCATTTTTCATTGTTCTCAGCTGGCTACCAACTTCCCACAACATTGACAGCGGCTTAAGTGGCTGTCAATGTTGTGGAACCCCACACACCTTATCTTGTGACATAAGTCATTAGGACAATTCTAAATAGGTGGTTTAAGCTTACAGCAGTTGAACAGTTTCGAACAGTGTACATTGGCTATTTTACAATTGAGGCTTTTTATCAAACCTACAGTGAGTGTAGAGACAGGACCATTCAAAAGCCATAGAAAGTATTATTATTATTATTATTTTCCATGACCCCTTAAACAGAAGTCATTCGTGTCACAATAAACATGTTTAACAAGCAGAATGCTCTAAAAAAAATGTGACCAACCTGAGCTATTGCAGCAATAGTTTGAGATGCCCGCCCGCCTAGGAACCAAAGCCTACGGGCAACATGGGAGTACCTTGTACCTAAAAATAGAAAATATATTATATTAAAAGTAATAATATTTCATATGAATTTTAAATAAGACAGATCAGAGTCAGACACAGTAGGAAACAAGTTTATGAACTGCAGCCTTAAGATTGGGTAGCCCTAAGAATCTCCGTAGGCTATGCTATAAAGAATCAACAGGCTGTTACTAGTCGATGACTTTGTAGCTGTAAGGAATGCAAGCTACCTTGTCGCAAAGCAAAGGTCATGAGGTGTTGTCCAGTTGAGTTTCAAAAATGTTTTAATTAAGCCTGCTTGTCAAATTAACTCTGACAGTAAGTGAACATCTCTGACAAATCTTCAGTGACAGGTGTCTTTATATTAAACAGACAGCATTCGGCAGCAGAAGCCTAAGTTATAAGTCAGATGGCATAGGCTGCACTTACCTGGTCAAAGTCCCAAGAACGAGACACGGGCAAGTCCAACTAGTTTTTGTATGTATACGGACAGCTTAAGTTTTAAAATCACCGGGATCCACCCGACGGTAACCTAATGACATTCCATTTCATAAGTTATAACTCCTTCATAACTCCAAACGAAAGGAAGCTAAATGTAGGAAGTGACTCAAGTTCACTCTTACTTGCGTTTCCTAGTTAGGCTGGACTTGGCTACAGCTGTGCGCGGTAGGCTACCTGTCAGTTGAACTCATAATTTCGGAGTAGTTTGAGAGGAAGAAACGTTGCGCCATGTGATTACTGACTTCCGCATGGAGAGCAACAGTCAAATGACATGCATGCATAAATGAGTCAGCCATTTCTCTTTCAATCAATCCTTGTGCCTTATTGAAGCCCTATTGAAACACACAGTGTCAATGACAGAACCTAACCCAACCAAACCAACCCCCTCAGAACTTTTTCTATTTCTTTTTCAGATTTAAAAAACATACTTATATTCAATATTACACTAATTTTGACAAGTTATGAAGTTATATTATCAATGAGCAGGATGAAAATGTATTCCAGATTCCAAAAAACCTACTGTATGAGACCTTGTATATTCAATTCAATTCAGTTTATTTGACAAACTCATGTCCACAACCACAGAAGACAGGGCAGATACAAAAGATTAAAAAAAAAAATAAAAAAATCTAAGGAATTAATAAGAGATTAATTGTTGCCACACCATTGCTACAGTAAATACCCTCAGTCTGGATGTGTGACAGGAACCACTCACAATAGGATTTGAGAGTGTTATCATGATAAATGTAGTTGGTGGATTCCAGATGTTGCATAAATTTAAACACTAGGGCCCAGTTATTCAAAACAGTTTCATCCAGTGATCTAGTGTTATGCTATGTCCAGGATAACTTTTCAACCACTGGGCCCTGATAACATAAAGTGATTGGCAAATCCAGATCACCCAGGATGAACTCTTGAAAAACTGCATGGGCCCAGTTTTCTTAAAAGCGCCTTAAGTGTGCTCATTCCCACAGATACAAACATCTGACTTGTACTCCCTCCTCTGGGAATATTGAGTAGGAATCTCATTGCATCATTGTAGGCAACTTGCAACTTCTGTGTGCTGTTTTCTTTCCAATACAATTACCATAGAGGCCATTAGAGGGTCTGTGTAGAGTGGTGTACAGCATGCTTTGAACCGAGACACTTAACCTGAGTAGAGCAGCTGCTAAAGTTTTGGTCTGTTTTGGCCTCCAAGTGACATTTTGTGTAAAACAACTGAACTTTGAAATGAAGCATTTAGACTTTATTAAGAGAGTAAAAAAATAAAAAAAAATAAAAGACTGTTTTCAACTAGAAACTAGAAAAATATGTTAGTCCACATGACAGCAACTGTTACAATATATGTTGTACCCGGAGGGTTTGAGGTGAAACACAAATGTAAACACTTGTGAAGTTACCTGGTAAATGAGTTGAACGCATGTTTGTGTGAGCGTCTTCATTGAAAGATAAGAAACAATATAGTAAAACAGCAACTAGAAATTCACAACATACAAGAGAGAAAGAACTCCATCTACTGGTTTTGTGCCAAAGTGCTTCCAAATTGCAGAGGAAAGAAGTAATCATTTACTATAGAAGAAAAACTTATTTTTGTCCTGAGAGAAACACAAATGTGTTTAATAACTATGACCTTGTTGAACTTGAGACCAAAACAATTAGCCTACTATAACGATAGCTAATGATCTTGGGACTAATTGCATAGTCTGCATTGTAACAATTTATAGGTTACCTTTGATTGTCTTCTTTCAGGCATATAATATTTGACCCAAGGTATTTGTTAATACGTTTTTGTAATAGTTTACAAAAATATCACAACACACTTTAAGGAAAAAGGGATTCAAAAGTTTGACTGAGCAACCTTCAGTGTTATCGGAAATATTATACACAAGACTATTTTCATGCGCCAAGTCATCTCCAAGCTCTAAGAAACAAAACATTTAATTAAGCAGAGGTACGTGATCCATTGACAACTGAATTGTTGAATGTGCAAATATTTGACTTATAAATGTAAAAAAATAAATGCCCAAATGATTTTACATAGAAGCAAACACTGCAGTAACTACAAAACAAAACTGTACAAAATATGTAATCATCATAAACAAAAACAATATTGAACAAACTGTTAAGCTACTCCACCACTTTATAGAAGAACCTTAACAGCCATAACAGTCTGAATGCCAAAACTCTATAATCACACAGTAGCTTCAGGTTCCAATAATGACCAGTGAGGCCTTGTCACTGTTTTACTGTCTCTTGCATGTCATTCACCCAAGTGAATTGGCTTGTATCACATGTGTGTTCAGAAGCTGACCCTCATCCCTGTGCAAGTTCACATCCCCTCCAATCTGGGGGCACTGAGGTCCACTCATGTGATTGGCAGATAACAGAAGCAGATGAGGGGGGCTTTGGTATGGGCTTGCTGGTGTTATATCCAGACTGTCCTCTAGGGGTCTCTGCACCGGCATTGACCAGCTCAGTGGTGCCTCCTGCTGTCGATGGGTCTTCATGTGAGCGTTACGACTTTTGACTTTGAAGAAAACCCTTCAAGTGAAAGAAATACAGTGTATTAAAATATTTTTATATTAGCAATATATTTTTGTATTATGTGTATTGCTAATGCACTCTAGTTTTTTGTTTAAAGAAAACAGATATGAGATTCCTCAACCCTATCAGAAGATGGCACTGTTTCATAGTAGATGGATATGGTAAGAACCCCTCGGGGCATATCTTTACCACTTATGGACTTGCTAAGTAGGCTACACATAGACCAACTCTGACTCATACTTAGAATATGCATGTTATATATGGCATGCCAATGAAATCCACCTTTTCAAAATCCATCTTTTAAAATACAACATTGCAAAGGGCTGTTCTATTATTTAATTTGGAGTATATTGCATGTCTACACGTGTACTTGTGTGAGTGTGTGTGATTGTGTGTGATTGTGTGTGTGTGTGTGTGTGTGTGTGTGTGTGTGTGTGTATAAGACTCTATGTCTATGTGCGAAGCAGAACACATTACATATGGAATAAAAAAGCTCCTGGGCTTTATGTCGTCTGTGTAAACCTACTTTCCACACTCTCGGCAGGGGAAGGCGAGTGTGGTGTCAGTGTCTACGCTGGTGGTGCTGTGAGCTGGAGAGCTCTTCACCGAAGTTGGGGGCTGGAGGTGATGGCCGTACTGGAGAAGGCCCCTCTCCACCGGGGGCCTGCAGCGCCGCCCTACTGGACTCATTGCCTCACCGTCCCCATCTAGGACCTGAGGAGAACCACGGTGCAACAGCAGTGAACACTAAATATCAGAGGAGTTCATATGACTGTGTGATTACAGGGTTTCATATTATATGTTGAGGAAACTACTGGAAATATAATCTTTGGCTTGAGTGTTAGTGACATTGAATTGTGACAAAAGACACACAGAAACCAGACACTCAGGTTTAACTTAGATTCTTCCCTGTTGGGACTCACCAGCACCACTCGCTCACATTATAAGCTGACGACTGTCATAATTGAAAACATGTTTTTCCAGATAGGTATGTCAATATGCTCTCGTTTTATGTGCTGTGGAAAGACAGATACCCAGCCTGAAGGTGCACAACCCAAGGTGCGTCTCGCTGCATTTAGTGATGTATGCTTTGAAATTTGTTCTCTTTGCACATGACAGAGATGACTGGGTCTCAACGTGGCAATTTATATTCCGTGCAGAGCTGTTTAATTTTCAGGTGTTACTAATGTGTTGAGCAATTTGAAAGAATTCTAGAATCTGAAGGCGGTAGTGACCTTTTACCACAACACAGAAAGAGAGAGAGAGAGAGAGAGAGAGAGAGAGAGAGAGAGAGAGAGAGAGAGAAGAGAGAGAGAGAGAGACAGAAAGAGAGAGAGAGAGAGAGAGAGAGAGAGAGAGAGAGAGAGAGAGAGAGAGAGAGAGAGAGAGAGAGAGAGAGAGAGAGAGAGAGAGAGCTCAACACAAAACTAACAGGAAGTAACTATCTGGTCCAGGAAGTCTTTACGGTTTGTAAGATATGTTGCTGGCCTTGTTGTAGCCTTTGTATGAAGTCAGATCATAGAAACTTACAGAATTATTACTGATCTCCTCATAGCCTAGAGATGTTGTCAGGCAGTCTGAGCAGTCTGCAAAGTCTGTGGTGGCGTTTTTCTTGTCAAGGACACAAGACTTCAGCAGAGCCGGGTACAATCCTCCCAGTTCATCTTAAAAATGACAAGACAGGCTGTGTTAAGAACTGTGTGATATTAATGACCCTAAATCTATGCTTCTATTTAAGTATGTACTGTGTGTGTCTGTGTGTGTCTGTACAGTATGTGTGTGTGTGAGTGTGTGTGTGTGTGTGTGTGTGTGTGTGTGTGTGTGTGTGTGTGTGTGTGTGTAGTGTGATGCTACAAATGTTCAAATAAAAGAGAATAAGGAAAGCCCCCGTTGTTCTCCTTTAAAAAATATATAACACACTTTCATAGACGATTGACGTACTGAAAGTCCAAGCCTGGACAAAACATAAAGTAGATGAGATGGCCCACACTTATCAGATCTGCATATTTTCTCTCATTTCTCTTGTGCTGAACACAATGCTTTGCATGTAGTATACCCCACTATACTTGCTGTATTTCTGCTCATTCATGAGATGCATTTTCTAGCAATCACACTTAAATAGCATTAACCAATCCCAGCATATTGTTGGCTTAATTTATGAACAACTCTCATGTTGAGGGTGGGCAATTTAAAGTTTGGCCAGAACGTTTCCCACACACTATACTATAGGTATGTAGAATAAAGATGTATTTCTTTGGTGGCTCTAAAGTTTGGCCGGAACGCTGGTCTGGTCTTTACAGTAAGCCAACAGGAAGCTGATTTGTGCTGGTGAAGGCCGCATCGACAGCGAGAAGGAGGCGTGACCTGTGGCTTTGAGCTGAAGCCAAGTTACTCATCCTCTTCACCATTTGCGTGTCACTTCAGCGCACTCTTTCCATTACCCTACACATCTGAAACTCCACAAGCAGGTCACTCCAGTGCAGGCCAATAAGAAAGTCATAAGAGGCAGTGAGAGTCACTGATGTAGCCTACACAGTCTTCTTGTAGCCACCGACTGTATGTCCAGGCAACCATCTAACCTGCCTGAGACAGGCTTTTTAAACTTTAGCTAGTGAGTCTAAAGCAGCATTGCAATAAGGTTCATACTAGTCTAAGTAAATAAAGCTGTGAGTAAATGGTCCACTAACCTCGTTTTCTGCCATCTGGGCGGCAAGACCGACATTAAGGCGCCTGCCTCCTCGAGATCTCCGCTTCCACGTGTAGTAGAACTCCACGCATTGAGCTACAGTCTTTGTCCGTACCTGCCAGAAAAGCATAATCATCCTTATCAACCAGCTTGAAAGCAAGCATTTGACTCAACCACTGAGAAGGATGGAAAAAATCTGAATATAAATAATATAACTTACATTACATTGTATACAGTAAGGGCAGTATCCTCCCAGGTACTTAAGTGCAAAAAAGTGCTTAGTGCAGGCTGAAATGCATGGAGCTAAGCGCTTTTTTGGACTTAAGCATTTGGGAGAATTCCGGCCTAAATGTATACCACAATTGTAAAAATGTACATCATCAAAAAGGGGATACATCTACTCACTAAACAAATTATGTTAACTAAAAAACTATCAGTGTTAACTAAAGCATGTAACATTAACATAAAGTAAAGTTTTTTTTCTGATTTAAAGCAACCTCTACTGTATGTGCCCACTGTGATAGATACCATTTTCTGGACCAGAAAGAAGTCTTTATGGTGTTTATCCAGTGCCTTGTTGAGCTGCCTCCTTTCTTGCATTGTCCATTTATCTGTACCTATGGAATCAGAGTGGTTGAGACACAACAAAAACATTACGGAAAAAGTGTTTTTATACATTTGACATACTGTAAACGTTTGACAAAAGCACTGTTTTCAGGGCTGATAGTGAGAAAAAATCTTTTCTTCAAGCTCGGGGAGGTGGGCAATGGTGGAGGGTGTTACTGTATGTTTGTGTTCGCACTTTAAGAACACTACTTGGTTAAGGGCAAATTCCATATCTTCAGCTAGGAGGCAGTGATGGGCGCACACAGAAGCATTTTTAACTCAGAATATGTAATTTATCAATACTTATGAGTTTCGGGCAATTTATATGATAGTATAGGCTATTTAATGGCAGAATAGGAAGAAAATGTTGAAATTTTGGTTTAATCCTACCTCTTTATATCTCTAGCCAACCTTTTTTTTCCACAGTCATAGTACGCCTGAAAGCAGGTACTGCGCCTGACGGTGCCTACTATCAGGCCTTTGTTTTGTTGTTGATACATGTTTTTCCTTAAAGCACATTTTGTATGGCTATACTTTATGTATTTCTTGTGGTATGGAACATGGTCATGGACCACCAACCATGGACATAGTCATAAATTCCTTATGAAAATAATAGGGAGACCTACTACATCTAGTTGGCACAGTAATGCAGCCTCACAGCATGTAAGTTGACTAATCAGTTAGCTTTTAACAGTGGCAGCTTGGTGTTTCCATTCTAGGTGGTTAGACACATTTCATTATGCACACTGTATGTGCCCACACACTTGTACTTGTGTCAGCTCAGAAGATGACTTGCTGAGCTGACACGAGTCCTGACACAAATATCGGGTGTCAGCGTTGCAAACAATCCTGTCACATGCCAACCTCTGCATTTAAGTGCCACATCAGGCCAAAAAAAATAAATAAATAAATCAACAAGCAGTCAAACACACTCAACCACTTTCAGTGACAACAGATTTTACTGTGACAAAAATAGGTCCTTGTGCGGCAGGATATGCACAAGTTCTGCCTGACAGCCCCGCAAGCCATGACCTCCAGGCAAGGTAGGCAGGCGTGCCACGCACCTGCATAGTGATAGTTCACAAGAGGTTCAGACACGGCTCGAGTCTCATCCATCATCAGGAGCTTCTCCACCGTTGCCTAGGAGATTGTTTGGGTAAAAAAAAAGTAAACATGCATAAGCTTTACACAATTTGAGGAACCAGAAGTGCTTAGAAATGTCAAAGTCTTCAGTGATAGACGGAACCCTGACCATGACGTCTCCTTTGCACTGGAACAAGGAATGGAGGGCCAGTTCTGTGTTGGTTCCTCCGCCGGGCAGAACACTGCAGCAGGCCAGTCGCAGCAGGTCATCAACTGCAACCATGGAGTGAGATAGGTTGGGAGGAGACTTACATTACAACAACAACAACACATTTGATTTCTATAGCACTTTTCACACATAGACACCCAAAGTGCTTTACAGTGGAAGAAGGACCTCACTGACCCCCACCAATGTGTAGCACCCACCTGGGTGATGCACGGCAGCCATTATGCGGCAGAACACTCACCACACACTAGCTTGAACTTACGACTTCAATGCACAATATGTTTCAAACGTAAAAATGTGATCACATGGTCGTCACTCACCAGCAGTAAAAACCAGTTGTGTCAGAGGTAATTGTGAGGATTATCTATAGTACTTCATCCTTGTAAACAGAGCAAATCATGTTTTAACTAGCCTGATGCAATTATGCTGAACAGCTTTTTAAAAAATAACTATTCATTCAATAAACCCATGAGAATATTTTCGGTTTTGCTTGCTCATTTGTATAGCACTATGACTTAACTAAGAATGTGTCTTGTCTTGACTTGCCTCTATAAGTATTGCTCAGGGAGAATAAATGTAAATCAATAATCTTTCATGTCCCACGTGCATAAAGTTACCTTTCTGCTGCTCACAGGGTTTGTCCAGGTTGTTCCAGGAGGACCACACCAGAGTAGCCTGGTGGGGGTCTTTGGATGCCCGGGATTTGCTGAGCAAACATGGGATGTCTGCTTGAAAATGATCTCCAATGTTGATTCGTCTGCAGTATTGAGAATATAATTGACAAGGTAGCACAAGATGACTTTCAAGATGAGTATATTTTTAGTCTGTGTAGGAGCTTTTATTGGACAGGAGTAGTTATATCTGGAAATAAGGAAATACTGTAATTTCCTGACTACTAACCCAGGTTCATTTTACAATACATGAGGGAGGACTAAAGTATATTGAGGGCTGAGAATTTAGAGGACATAAGTGACATTTCAACAACTTTACAGGAGAGCCAAAAAAAAAAACCCCAAAAAAATGCAATTTTCCAGCTACTTTTTGCAATGATTTCACCAATTTAAACCACATTTACTGACAAAGGGGAGTTAGCGGTTTAGCCAAATCTAGCTGTCATAGCAACAAGACGTACATTTATCATTTTCGACCTTGCATGTTTTTGTCACTCATTTTTCAGAATACTCGCGTTTTACAAGCGGAAAAGCGCGTTCAGTGTGAAACCCCCCTTACTGGTCTAACTGCTATATATGTTCACACAAAGACTGGCTTTTGTTTAATAACTCTAAATTTATTCATATTTTACCTCTATAATTCTGTCAGTGGAAAGAGCTAATTAAGAGCTTTCATTTGATATCTTTACTAAATTTTGACCAAAATGATACTTCTCTAGTATCCCTAGGCCCTCTAGATATCGGATAACTTGATACATGGGAATGGAGATATTGTAGTTTCCTGATTACAAACTAAGGTTAATTTTTCAATACATGAGGGAGGACTATATATTGAAATTCAAATCTTTTTTCTCAATCTATTTTCTCATTACATCATGACCAGATTATGCTTTATTTTAAGTATTTTTTAATAAACTGTGGTTGATATAGTTAATACAAGTGTGTGGTTGATACAGTCTTCTGCGGTTTGTAGATGGTACAGCTTATATTCGGGAAATTACTATAAACACATTTTGTACATCTTTGACACAATGAAAGAATGAAACAATGAAAGATTATAATCAGTACTTACGGCTCAATGCGGATAGGTCTCTCTTGGCCTGGAGTTTCAATATGAATACTCTTGTCTAAGTCATCTGTCATTACGAAAGACAAAAACTGCCATCAACTTTGTGATCAACAATACCTTAGGCATCAAACTTAAGGTGGTTTCATATTTAGTAATTCTACCAGGTATGAAGATGGAAATTCTCTACCCGGTATAGAGGTGGAAATTATCAGTTGGTCAACTGTGCTTGCTCAAGGAGAGACATCAGTTAAATTACCATTGTGTGATGGGCGATCACTAGACTTGCAAAGCTGCACCCGAGTGAGAATGGGCACGCTCTGGACGTCTACCCCACACACGCTACTGAAGAGGCCAGAGCCGGGCCGCATGGGGCTGAGCATGGGAGGTGGGGTGTAGGGAACGTCCCCTCGGAACCTGGCGTGCGGAGCTGGCTTCGGAACAGGACGGCTCCTCGAGCCACAGGGAAGGGACTTGGGGACGGGATGAAGAGTGGCTGCAGACGATGCTGGAGCTTCTTCCTCTCGGGCCTCATGTCCAGACACTCCTCTTCCTCACAGGAATCTCTCTGGGGCTCAGGGGCGGGGATTTGGAGTGGAGGGAGATGGATGGAGGTCTGGAAGGGATTTCAACATTACAAGAATTATATCTTGTGATAACGTCTCTCTTTTGTCATACTGTATCCCCCAGAAGATCAAATACATAGTGCAGTGACATAATTATTTACATGACATATCTATGCTATATGGGTAGAAATACTACAACATAAAGACAAAATTGTGATGCATGCTGGAATAATAACAAATTTAGAGGATTAAAATGTAATTATGCAGAGGTGCAAGTTAACATACAGACAGAACTAAATAATGCACAAGAAGACTCAGATATAACACAATTTATACTCCTAGTTAAGAGATCGTGTTACTCACGGATGGGGACATGGTCCTTTGGCCACACATAGCACGCGGGTACAGCGAAGCCATGTCCTCTGGGTCTCTGTTGATGTCAGTGAACTGAGGAACAGGAGAGAATCTGATTGGAGGTGCAGAGGGCTTGACGGGCACGGACACTGGCATGACCATTGGGACAGGGGAAGACACCTCAGGACGCTGGTGCTCGTGGGTCTCCTCTTTCTGCATATTGCCAAAACAAGAGTTAAAGGAATTATCTGTGATTCAGTGAATCAAGACGTAGCCCTTCTGTGTTTCACATTGCTACAGTAAGTGCTGTTGATAGCTATAAGAGTGACAGAATTCTGTGTAATACAGAACGAAATGGCAAAACGGCAGCTAACGATAACAGAAGCGGCCATATAAAACGGAACCTAATCGATTTGAAATGCCCGCATCTGTTAGCATTGGGTGCCGTTTTGCTATTTCGGTCTGCGTTGCATGAAATTTGGTCATTCTCATACAGTAGCTATCAACAGCACTTAGTGATGTGAAACAACAGGGCTACTGCTTGATTCACTCCAGATAATTCCTTAAAGCAGAAGATAGCTTAATAGACCACAACAATAGACAGGAAGTAGTGATGGCTCACTGCAATTATATTTATCTGGTTCTCATAAGAGACTAATAAAAGTAACAATCATGGGTCACATGCAACAGGAACTGTGTTGTGGTTAACACATAAATGCTCTAAGGCCTTAACTCCAGGGGGTTACAATGCAATGTCAGTCTTATTATTAGGCTGTTGTTATTATTAGTAATGTGTATGATTAATACCGACTTGAATAAAGCAAGCACTCAACAGTTGTGTTTGACTTCTTTAATCGCCTCACAGACGTTTCGGGCTAGCGCCCTTCCTCAGTGTGAGCTATGGCGATTTCCGAAAGTGCTTGCTTTATTCAAGTCGTTAGTAGTATTGGATTGTATCCATTAAGTTTAAGCATCCAGTGTAAATAACGCGGAGTGTTGAGCGCGCTTCCTTGACTTAAAGTTAATGTGTATGATTACCATCCGGGCTGCTGGGGGTTGTGTTTTGAAGCCCCCATGGGAGCGCATATGGCCGTTTAGTGCTGGCAAGCTCTTGAACTCTCGCTGGCACACAGAACATCTCAGCTTGGCCCCTGACACTTTCCTCTGGATCGTCTCCACACGAGGCCTGCCACCACCACACAATTATGTTACAACATTATTATAGCGTAACTACATCGGTAACACTTTATTTACTCTGGATTTATTCAGACAGTATAGTAGCGGGTTATACATGTTCTGTCTTGGTAGGTACACTGTACTACTACATAGTAAGTAGAGATGAAGGCTTATTAGGGCATAATTCAGATTATATCAAGAATAAAGGCCTAATTAGTCATGAACAAACATTTGTGAATAAACACCTAAAAAATGATTAATGTTGCTTAACACATGCCTTACAATGAACTAATAGACTAATAATTATACTCTAACTGCATCTTTTCATTGTTTTTGCAGCCTGTAATTTCAAATGCGCAGTAAAGCAGTGAAATTATGATAGATGGATCTTACATGCAATGTGGAGAGACTGGGTCTTGAAGAAAACCTGTTCCTCCAACAATCTGAAAAAAAAAAAAAAAAAAAAAATGGTTGACAGCTCATTCATCATTCAGCATTTAGAGCATAACCTTGCAGTATACTATGAAACAGACTGTAGTATCCTTCAGCATTTAGAGCATAACCTTGCATTACACTATAAAACAGACTGTAGTATCCTAACGTACCGTAGGCCACTGCATGGCATTGGAGGACTGGGAAGGCTGCTGTTGCTGGAGATCTCTCCTGCCTGCTATGGGGTGATGCGGAGGTAGGCAACAATGGCTGGAGGAGTCCCCCCTCTGATTGTGAGCTGAGTTGTAGTCCCCACAAGAAACCCTGTCAAGCGGACTGCTGCACAGTCCCTGCATGGTGGGAGAACTCAAACTCCCAGAATTCTGTCTGTCAAGTCCATGATGCTTAGCACTCAGAGCGTGGTGGGAGTCCGGTAGCATCTGTGCTTGAGGAGGCTGATAGCTGTTGTGATGGGACGCTAAGTGCATATAGGAATGGCTCTCCTGGTAGAGCGCAGGGGGCTGATGTGTTGAGCTTGTGAAGGGGGTCTGCTGCTCGGGACCTTTGCAGTTCTGCCCGTAGTAGAAAGAGAGACCCTGAGGGGAGGGAGGTGGGTGGTGAGAGTCCTGGGCCTCCCTGTCGTTGGGCTGAGAGTACGGTCCCTGGAGCTGGGAGTGGACGGACTGATGGTGTTGTGACAGGGCCAGGAAGCGTGGCCTAGGGAGGCTCTGGCTGGGCTGCAGCTGCTGTGTGTGCTGCTGGCTCTGATACATCTGCTGGGTATCAGGCCCATGCCCATGCCCTGCCTCAAAGGAGAAATTAAACACAAAACATTTTTTTCCACATACTTTTCCACACCCATAAAGAAATCACAATATAAACACTGTAGGCCTAATGACATTTTTTTATTAAATTATGTGGTTACTTTGACAATTGCAGTCCTTAATGCTAAAGATATAGATGAGGAAGACACACTTTTTAAAAACAATACTACTTTTGATGACTACCTGTTGCTGGTAGCCATACTGGTTCTGTGGACGTCCAAGCAGAGGGCTGGTGACCTGGTCCAAAGATTGGTGACTCTGTGCTGACTGCCCTGGGTTCATCAGCAGTTGGTTGAAACGGTTTGTTGACTGGCTGAACAGTGCATGATCGATGGGGCGACCCGGCTTGAGGTGACAGCAACATGGGGCTGTCCTCCAAACCGCTGGGGCTGCCGTTATCTGTGCTGAGGCTGTTACATCGCAGAAGCCCAAGGTTCTGATTGGGGAATGCCTGAGTGAATGAGTCCAGTCTCGGGAGGGCGCCCCCGTGTGGTTTGGAAGACATGTCTGAGTTCATAAGCGAAAAGGATGAAAATGGATACATTCTGGGATGCTGGTTGACTTGGTTTCCCACGTCCATTCCATCACCCTGTGGCGATGACATCCATGGGCTAGAGGTGCCTCTACCCAAATGATTCCCCAACCAGGCCCCACCAGGTTTGGGCATGTCTACCTGGGGTGAAAGGTCATTGCAAGGGGTGATGGGAGATTTGAGGGCATCCTGAGCAAAGTGTGGAGACACTGGGGGGTTATGCAAGGAGCTGAGGGCAGAGGGGGCATAGCTTAGGCTGGGGAAGCTGGCATTGTGAGTGGACATATAACCTCCATCTGCACCATTGGTCATATGACAGACTTCAAAAAGCTGTTGATCTGTCATGGTCAATACTTGCTTTGGGTGCTAAATATCTGAATGCAATTGGATGTCGTTACAAAAACACAGCTGTTGTAATGATCATATTTGATTATTCTTGGTTCCTCCAGGTAAAGGACATCTGCTGTTCAGAAATTAGTCAAGAGATCAAACATACGTCATATCAGCGTAGTGATCAATGGGCTGTTACCATTGAGTCAAAGCATCAACGTGACGTCAAATTTCTGTGAAAACATTTAACATCAAATATTTTTCATAAACTGATCAAATGTTTGATATTCAAGATGAAAAAACTCCAGTATTTATGAAGGTCCACATATTCTGTATCTGCTCCTTAGGATCATAGTCTTCAGTTCAACAGGACGGGACGCAGAAACACTGCAAAAGAATGAAAGTGAATTTTGATATTGTGACTGCATTTTGACGGCTAAAATTGTTGGTGGTCAGAAATTGTAAATCATGTGCATGACAGGAGTTAAGCAGGCCATACAGTACATACACTATGCTGAGTAAACAAACATTGTGCTTCCCGTAATTATTTATCTTCCAGTATCTTTATTTTGATAATAAAATATTTTTAAGCTTTCTTTAATAGCTTGTTTTCTGGCTTGCTTGGCTGGGATCATAATCATATATAGCTGACTAATTGACATAGACTTCTTCAGAGGTTTATGTTCAAATGGTCAGTTGTCTGTCAAAGCCAACACCTACCTATCTGCCCACCCATGACCCACTATGACCCCCTTCCTCTTGTAAGAATGCCTTTGGAATGCCCACATCTCAGAATGACTGTATACTGTACACCAAGACAAGCTCTGAGGTTTCCTCTTACCAAACTCAACAACCTGTGCCACCAGATAACTTCCTGTCTCATGACATCTTAAAATGGGCCAGTTGACTTGTGACATAGACTAATGTTGGCCATGTTTCCCTACCCTTCAATGGCAAACAGTCAACAACAACTTGCATGCCCAACTATACATGTTGATTTGATGTTTAACTCGGATTTAACCAGGCAGTCCCCTTAAAATTCTTTTGCCATTCATAGTAAATGATTGAGACTCAGTTCACAAATTTCAGGGAAGAACATAAAACTTCAGTTGAAGCTGTCTTGTATCATCACAGCTTCTAAATAACTGGTGCTCTGTGAATCAGTTCAAGGAAGGGGATCCTGAACAAAACATTTAGACACAAAAAGCTGCATAAGCTCTAGCAATGCGCCTTTTATGCTCCACAATTAGTGCCATCTAACTGTTGTAGTGTGTTTTTAATCTGTGGCCATGCCAATCTTAACAGCACAGTTGTGGACGTTATTAAATTAACTATAGGCGATTAGGACTTTCTAGGAATAACAAAATAAAGCTGAAACAAGCTAAAAGTATGTGTTCTGCATGGACACACAGAAACACACACACACACACACACACAAATAACACACATACACACACACACACACACACAATACACATAAAAACACGCGTAAAACCACAAGCCAGAAATTGTCTTAGAAAAGTTTGCCAATGTCGGTGACTACAGGGAAGTTAAGGGAACTTGCTGACTAAGGAATGTGGCTAGCTTCTTCTTTTCGTATTTTCTATTTGTGGGGAGACAAGTGGGGTTCAGGGAAGTTCAGGAAATGTAGTCATCTCTCTCTCTCTCTCTCAATGCTCAGAGACTTCCTGAACCCAACCGCAGGC
>JAODXP020000024.1:30089117-30136550 GCA_027497455.2 Sardinella longiceps
ACATATACACAGTATAAAATTGCTAGCTTGCCTTGACTGTAATTATCTCTTATTTGAATGCCAACAGCACCACCTATGGATGGGTGCTGCAAACTGCATAGTGACGTACATGATGTTGACCCCAACAGCACAACCCGAGGTGATGATCATGATGCCGCTGTGGATCTCATAGTCGTCATGGAGGATCCTCTGGATGGCAATAAACACCAGCACTGCCGTCACGGCCCAGATGGAGAGGGCAGAGAGCAACGCACCAAGGATTTCTGTAGTGGCATATTTCACACACAAATTGCAGAAAAGCCCCAAATAATATTTAATAATAATAAATAATAATGTTTACACAAATATCTCAATGGGGAAAATAGAGTGGAGACCAAGTAGTTTGTTAAGTGGCAATTATGGGTAAGTTAACCCAGAGGCAGTGGTGAAACTGATATTACTAAGGCTGGGGCCTTATGCTCTTCACTAAACTGTTAAGAGAATAAGGACCCTGGCTGCAGGCTGCAAATTACTTCAATTACTACTGCTACTACTTACATTTCTATGGCACTTCAGAGTCAAAGGGGGACCTCAAGTGCAGGCAGCCATTATGCACCAGAATGCTAACCACACACTTATCCACCTATTTGAAATACCCTCCAGATGATATAAAAATCCAGTCCTAAAATCTAACTTCACCTAGAGTAAGCTGAACCAAATAATCTTCAAAAACACCTTAAACCATTAAGGTGAAAAAATAAAACTAGGATTTTGTAGGTGTTTTGTCAGTGCTTTTGTCAGGCAGACCCACCTGAGCGATGCCAGCCAAAGGTCATGCCTTTGGAGGGGGCCTGGCGGAGATGCAGAGGGAGAAGAGACTGACCAGTATGCTGCAGAAGTCAGTGAGCAGGTGTGCTGCATCCGTCATGACAGCTAGACTGTGTGCTGCATAGCCACCTGAGGGACAAACTCTCTTATAAAAACATACAAAATACAGTGGCTGCATTAGGGAACAAATATTAGTCAATGCTTGCATCTCAGAACACTTCCAGTGTCCTATTGTTGTGTTGAGAGAGCTGATTTCAAGTGGTGGAGGAAATGCATACTCTCTCTCTCTCTCTCTCTCTCTCTCTCTCTCTCTCTCTCTCTCTCTCTCTCTCTCTCTCACACACACATGCTCACTCTTGTTCACACACTACACAGAGTGAGAGACAGAGAGAGAAGAATAAGCGGAGATAGAGCCAGCGAGAAGACTTATTTGCATAATATACACACTCAGACTCAGATAAAAGTTTGTTGCGCATTAGCTCGTTGGAGTAACCCATGTAAATAGGGGCTAGGACATCTAGGCCACATTACAGCACACATTACATTCTCTTTGCCAGACTTCTAATCCACTCTTGTGAGGAGTTTACCAGTTTCTGTAACTCAGCAAATTGCAACATCATTCACCCTTGTTCTTGATTGTGAACATCAGTCCTTACCGATCACTTCCCCAACCATGAAAACAAGGCAGACGACAGAAGTGATGATGAGTTTCCTCTTGGCCAACTGTTTTTCTTTGTCCTCAGCCCATGGTGTTGTGTCACTATGGCAATGGAATGGGTTTTGTATTTGAGTTTGATGTGGACTGGCCTTGTCCTTGTTGTCGGTTCCAGTATGGAGGTATTCGTCTTTTGTGTCAGAGAATGGTCTGTACACAGGAGAACAAAAACAGAATTATTCAGTTGTGAAGAGCTTTCCCGACTGTTGATGAACACAACAATCCAGCTTTCAGTTCTGTAAGCAGGTATTACATAATGATATATTCCTAGTTGTTCTGTATAATCTGTAAATAATCACCACCAATGTAATGAAAATATTTTCACCAAAATTATTTCCTTACCTTACATCGTCCAATGGAAATGTTTTAGAATTCTGCTCTCCATCAAGAAGTGGCTTTTTAAAACTCATATCTCTCAACTCACTTTGTTTCCAATGCAGTTCTGAAGCACTTTGTCAAGCGTGCAGGAGACGTGTCCCAAACATTACTGTACCTGTAGCAGCAGCAGTAGCAGGTGATAGGCAAAGGAACATGTGTACCCAACGGTGCAGGTCTCAGTCAGCCTTACAGTTCACATAGGGGTGGACAGTCTTATCTACAGGGCGGTCAGTTGGTGCGGCCTCGATAGGTTCCCATGGCAGAAGAACAACAGCAGTGAAAACTGTTTATTTTAAGATATTTTAAGAGTTTTGGAATAGCTAATTTTTATTATAAGGTAGATTTTGTGTGCATCAGTGAGGTTTTGATTAAGTATTTATTAAATTAAGTTTGATTAAGCATATTTGTCTGAAAACAAGCATGCTTACTGTATCCAGACGTACTCTGATCCATGATAGAAATAGTTGTAAAATCTTTTAATGGTTGTAAAGACTTTTAAAATCTAAAAAAAAAATGTTTTTTGTTCACTAATAAAAAAATTGTTCACTTGTTACTCAGTGCAAGATTCCCTTACATGTCCTCACATCATAACTAAAAACAAATACACACACACACACACACACACACACACCAAGTTTCATACATTTAATTCATTCAGTTTCTGGCCATCTCAAGTATGCCCTCTACCAGCATTTTCAGTGCACTGCAACTACAAAATACAAAATACTGTACTTTTCAAAATAAGGAGATAACTTCTCAGGCATTTTAATCTAAATAAATGAGATTAAAAAAAAAAATTCTGTCATACTGTATGGTTGTCAGGCCATAACGATGTTGATGCAAATGGATTTCCTATGAGGTCATTGGCCTACATGTTATGCGCCAGTGAGTTTTGCTCATTTAACAAAATGGTTCAGTGGTAGGTTAAGGCAATCCTGGATAATGTGACAAAGTTTGCATTGAGTGTCAGAACTCATTTAACACTAGCTGACCATTCATGCTCTGAGGAGTTTATTGATTGAATGCTAATTGAGGTTACTTGCAAAATATCACAGTGCATCTGACTTTCTTATAAATTATGGCAACAAATTGGGGTGGTAAATATTAAGGATGCTACTTATATCAGGTGAAAGTCTAATTATGTTGGATTGATTTTTGCCATTTTGGGGTCCATGCACATCCTTTCCCACACCTAGAGAGCTGCATGAAAAGACTTTCCACATGACTTGGGTTTTGTCATTTTTTGTAGAAGGGACACACTGCACACTGTTGTAGTTGAGTTAAAAAAACATTTGCCTTTTACTGCCTACTTATTGTTAGTGCAATACCTGTGCTACTTTTTTGGATGTGTAGCCTACCATTCTGCTTTAATAGTCTTTTCACATTCATTTCTGACCATGAATTTTTGTATTGACTAAATATAAGCATACTAGATTATATTAGGACAAAACACTTTAACATCAATATGAAAATTCAATTGCATTTAATGAGTGAAAATAAAATGCAATCAAAACAGACAGAGAAAAACCTTAAATATATTAAAGATATGGCATATTTCTTATAATTTAAAAACAGGTAAGACACATTTTATAGTTGCATATTTTCTTTTCTCAAAAAAGAAAAAACAGTGAAGATGAAGTGAGAATCTAACAATAGTTGTGTTTCCATCCAACCTACTCACATTTCACATTACCAAAGATTTATAGAATTTTCATTTGCATATATTCCCCATCAACTGTGTAATGCAAATAAAAAACATTAGGCTAATCAAATGACTTATGTTTTGACCAGCTTTGGAATCTAAACACAAGACGGCCAGGACAACATCTGTAGATACTGTTAATGACTATGAAACCCAGCTACTGATATCTGATATCTGTGTGCATTGGATTCATAATAACAGTTTACCGTACTCTTACATTTTGTGTCATTGGCCCAGTAAGACAGATAACTGCATTGGAACATGGCAACAGTGCACAGTGCATTACAATCACAAAACTTTCGGTTACACTTTATTTCAAGGTACCGTCATAAGACTAACATGACACTGTCATTAACTATGACATGACGCTGTCATGAATTTGTCATAATATTTATACACCTGTCATGACTTCTGTCATTAAGTGTTACCCGATATTTGTCATGGTTAGGGTTAGGGTTAGGATTAGGGTATGTCAGAAGTCATGACAGGTTTATGAAGTTTGTGACAGATTCTTGACATCATCATGTCATAGTTGATGACAGTGTCATGTCAGTCTTATGACGGGACCTTCAAATAAAGTGTTACCAAACTTTCTTTGGTCTCAGAGAGCCACTTCCACTAGTGACATTTCATTAAAAAAAAAAAAAGAAACAAATCATCCCTGAATAAATGTAAACCTCATCAAATAAATCAGCTTAATTTGTAAACAGTGCTAAGCATCAGAACACACCTTGGCTTTCATAAGATTGGCTGCTTTAGCCAAAATGTACTTTTTTCAAAGCCTACATTAACCCCCCAAAATGATTTTTTTTGGAATCTATGGCATCATAATTCATAATTGCATAACAAGAAAAATCCCTGAACATGCCGGAACTTATTATCACCAGTTGATTCCCAGACACTCTTATCTACACATTAATTCAGATTATCAAGCACACTCTTTCGTGTTCTATTTCAGTAATAAAAAAATATATAATCCCAGAGCAGAGGGAAGTCCGTGGTGAACACAGGACTTGTCCGGCCTTGCTTCACCTTACAGGAAGAGTTCAATCAAACAATTCCACCGCTAATTCCGTCCAGAAGTGAAAGGCATTTAGCCGTCATCCTTGCCTTGTTGTGATTAGCAGAGAGTGCAGTGTGTGCCATTCCTTCACATGTTCAGGGTCAGTTACTTCTGAACAGCTCATCTGTGCTGGATGTGTTGACTGCCTGTCCAGCAGAGGGATTGGGTTGAGAAAAATCACCTGGATAACAGGTACAGGAGAGAGGGGTTAAAAGGGGGAGAACAGTCAGAGAAATCAACAATTAACAGTGTAGTACTGGTTTTCACCATTCTACCATTTGGATTTCATCATTCTACCATTGGATACTGGATTTCATCATTCTACCATTTCATTTGCTCATTCTACCAGCTCATGATACAACAGATAGAATAACACCAAACAGCATTAAAGGTGCCCTGCCACACAAAACCGTGTTTACCTGTTGCTTTTGAAATAGAATAGGTCGATATGAGTTTGAGATATACCTATGGAGCATGTGGTATGGCTAGGCATCTTTAACCACCTCTGTCAGGAGTGCTTTATATGTGAGCAGGCATGATAAGACAACACAAAGACACACCTTCTATTCTAAAATCTATTCATTGATTAGCCAGTATCTCAATCAATGGTCAATAAACGTTATTTATTGCACTGTCAACGTACAGTATATAAATAGAAAGTGCTGTATACAGTATCTCAGTATTACCAGACACCATTACAGGTTATTACAGGTCACCAGACACTCTAACACCTTACCTGGGCCTGAAGGAAAGCCTAAGGGAATAGGTTGACTGGATATTGCACCACCATCTCCTGTAAGGTTGGAATGATTTCAGTTTATGACAGAGGCACTTGCTGATATGCAACACCTCATTCACTCGTTCTACCAGCTCATGATATCTCACCAAAAACAGGCAGCATTAACTACTTCTGTCAGAGTGCTTTACATTTGAGCAAGTATGCTTAGTGTCGGCACACAAAGACAATTTTACACCTGCTATTCTAAAATCTATTCATTGATTAACCAGTCAGTTGAAGTAAGCCAAAAAATGTTACTTATTGCGCTATCAAGATATAAAATTAGAATGTGGTACTTTACCTGAGCCTGAGGGAGGGCCTAAGGGAATAGGCTGACTGGAATTTACACCACCGTCTCCTGTCAGGAAGGAATCATTTCAGTTTATGGCTGATTGATAGTAGCACTGGCCGATATGCAACACATACAGTAATACAGTGTCACTTCATAATACCAATACCAAGTCTAAAAAAGGACAAACAACTCTACAGTGATTTCCCGCATATAAGCCGCATTGTGTATAAGCCGCAGGACAGTGTTTTATGCAAGTTAAAAAAAAACAAAACCATATTAACACCATATTAACTGCCCCCCCCCTGTTTTAACCTCATAGCGGAAGAAATTTTGCAAAATCAATGTATAAGCCGCGGCTAATAGTCGGGAAATTACGGTAATAACATAGTCATGTTTTGACCAGTCTTTTAAACAGAAAATTGTTTAGCGTTGATTAGTGTTGGTATTAAGGCAATAAATAACTAAATAATCTAGTAACTGTAACTACCTTCAGACATCTGAACTGCAATGCATCACTTAGTTACTCAATTTCAGTTTTATCAGTTCCTTAGTAACTACTTCTCTGTAACAGTAGCTGGGTTTACATTCAACCAGTTTGTTGTGAAAAAGAAATCCTTAGTTAGAAACACCGGCCAAATCGCATCAGTCCCCTAATACAAACATAAATTAATTCGCTCAAAGGGTGTTGATTAATTCTTAATGTGAATAAGACATAATGCACAATACTGAAGCTGCTTATACTGTATTAGCACAGCATAGTGGACAAGAGAATCTGAAGAAACAGCTGAGGTCAGCTCAGCTAGAGCATTCGACTGTAAATCCTCAGGAGTGATGAGAAAGCTGTAAGCGTAAGTGAAAATCCTTAGTAGATCATAACACGGAAACCTGTTTGACCGCTGCCATGATCAGCATTTTCATTATCACTTTTGTCACTCAGTGTTACGATACTTATACAATGAGAGAGATGAAGCTGGAGTGAGTCTCAAAGCTGTAGAGTAAACACAAACCTGTCTGACACCAGTAGGCTAACAGTTAATCAGAGACTTAATCAAGAGCATTTCATCAGAATCATGAAACTGCTGACATAACTTGTATAAACATCCAGCTTGCACATGGTTATCTTCTGTTACTTCCTAGCGGCGTATGGCAACACTTCTAAAAGAAACGTTCAAATTGTTACTTTGGTGTTCTCTCAAATATGCCTCTCTATCTAGCCTCTTCTAAACACAAAAAAAATAAAAATAAATCAAAAACACACTCCCAACCAATCATCTGAGATGGAGCAGACTTTCTATACATGTTTCGGGAACCAATGAAGGCATCTATCAACCTACGGAAATTTTATTTTTCCAAAATTAAGAAAAAAATACACTCACATAAAATGCGCATCTTCGAAAGAGTTTTGGTAAAAGTTTCATGTATCAATTTACTTGATTGCTATGCCCCTAGAAATGGGATGCTAATTAATTTCCAGATTCACTCTAACACCGTGTCCTAACTGAAAACGACTGTTGGCTTGTCGTGTAGCATTGACTGTTCACTGTCTACATAGGGTCCGTTAAATATGACGTTCTATTCGATTCGATTCTCCATTCAATCTGGCCGAACAACGCGACTTGCGACTGAAATAGAAACGGGCCGAGTGACTAAATTCTTTTTAAAAAGTCGCGTTGCATCGCATATCATTCAGTTAGGACATTCCAATATAAAACAAAGTGATGGAACTCTTTTTGACGCACACATGCAGTCGCATCGCGTTCAGTTATAATTGTTGAGAGTTGTCTGTTGTGGTCTGAGGCCTGGCCTGGTTTTAACCAGTCCATCTGTGGTGTACCTGAGTCTGCCATTTCAGCTTCTTGCTCTGCCCTCCAGGCCTCCAGGTCAGGGGGGTAATAGAACTCCTCTTCTTCCTCTGGGCGCCCACATTTCCCACAGCAACAGCAGCAGCAGAAGCAGCAGCAGCAGCATGTGAAGAGCATTGTCAACACCATGACAGCCTGGACCCCACACACACACACAAACACACACACACAAATAATAAAAATGTCAACTTACGCACACACACAGATGAGTCTAGTTTCCCCAATTCTTGACCCAGGGCTTGGAGATTACCAGTGATCAATATTCTTTTTCTGACTTTTACAGGTATAGGTCACGCTAGGACTACGATTAGTAATAATTTACGCAGGAAGCTATGTCTACAAGATTTGCACATATATAGGAGAAATCCTCTATGAATCCTGTGTGAATCGACCAGTTGTCCTATTGTTTGGCCTTGCTGCATGCTGTCATTAGTTAGCCTGCTGCACAAAAACCTTTTACTTTGTGCAAAGCATCTGAAACATATCCATGGAGATATGTTTGCTTCCTGATGGGCAGATACTCTCTGCTTCAACCAAACACTACTGCTTGGTTGTGACGTAATGTACCTGAACACACTGGAATGCACGTATAAAGTTCAACATCATCACAACCATCCCTTCCTCTGACCACTCATTGTTCTGCAAACTGCCCAGAGTGGGAGGAAACCTAAGGCTTCAGAAATTACCTGAAGAACTGGGCGGTGCTAACCTGGCTAGTTGACAGGTAAGAAAATGAACGTTTTGGTACTACGTAGACCCAACAGCAATTTGGCAACTACTGTATGCTAAATGAAGGGAAAAGAAGAAAGCAAAACAAATTTGAAACAAATTTCCTTATGCCTTCATCTGTTAGTGTTCGCTGTCTACGTTACACAAAATGACCTTTTCGGTTACACTTTATTTGAAGGTACCATCATAAGACTGACATGACACTGTCACTGTCATTAACTATGACATCACGTTGTCATGAATGTCACAAACTTAATACACCTGTCATGACTTCTGTCATTAAGTGTCACCCGGTATTTGTCATGGTTAGGGTTAGGGTATGTCAGAAGTCATGGCAGGTTTATAAATTTTATGACAGATTCTTGACAACGTCATGTCATAGTTAATGACAGTATCATGTCAGTCTTATGACGGTACCTTCAAATAAAGTGTTACCAAATTTTCTTGTTCTCATACCCTCTGACTAGCCTGGGAGTTCCCATGCTCCTTTGCGCGCTTATTTCATTTCACTCTGCAAAGCAGCATGGTGACCATGGACAATTTTCTCCCCTGCTTTCGGTATCCAATCGCAGAGCAAAAAGGGAGTTCTACGGCCCTCGATTGCATTTTACGTCATGTGGTGGCTCTGGTATTGGCTCCGAGGTATGTACAGACGGTATGATAGACATTCGTAGCGCCCAATAAACGGCTCTGGACAATCGTAAACGATGCTTCTGCTACGAGAAATGCAATAGGTAGGTCTCCAGACTAAATATCACTTGTGATTTTTAGTTTGGCATTCGCCAGGCTACCCTCTGACAGCACTCAGCAATGTCAAACGACAGGACAAGTGACTGATTCACACTTATCTGAAAGTTATCTGAAAAATAATGCACATTATAAATACACAATAGGAAATTGGACCAAGCAATGGTAAAATTTAAATCAATCCACGACTAACCTAGAAGTAAAGGACACCTATGTTGACAAAACAAGGCAAAATACAAACACAGACTTGCTTCCCACCTTGAACCAGCATTTAGACATGAGGAAGTGGAGTTTAACACTGTCCTCTCCAAACTGCTCGGCCACATAGAGGCCCATGGAGCCATATTCATCATAGATCTTCCTCTTATCCTCATCGTTAAGGATGGTGTTGGCATTGTTGATCTCCTTGAAGCGCTCGGCAGCCTCAGGGTTGTCTGGGTTCTTGTCTGGGTGATACTTTAGTGCAAGTTTTCTGTCAGGGACAAAAGATTTTAGGTGTTAGAGAGCAGACCTATTCATAATTTCAGATATGGTGAAGTCATGTAAAGTTCTTCCCTTGTTGCAATTTTAACTGACAACTGAATATTAAGGTATATGTTTTTCTATATTACCTGTATGCTCTTTTAATTTCATCGTCTGATGCTCCCTTCTGCACACCTAATATATGATACAAGGTCTCTCCAGCACGGGATAATTTGCGTTGGGGTCGGTTTGGCTCCGGATTGGGCTCCATGGCTTCAAGTTTAAAAGAAAGTTAACATGTTTAAAGGGGTCATATTATGTTTTTTTCAAGTTAATTTTTTTAGCTCTAATGTTCAGAACAGGCTGTTTCTCATGGGGGCGTGCACCAGGTATCACTATCTAGACACCTGCAGCCAACCGGGGTGGATTTCTCCTGTAGCCTATGACACGCCACCTCCAATTGGTCAATTAATCATTTTTCATTGTTCTCAGCTGGCTACCAACTTCCCACAACATTGACAGCGGCTTAAGTGGCTGTCAATGTTGTGGAACCCCACACACCTTATCTTGTGACATAAGTCATTAGGAAAATTCTAAATAGGTGGTTTAAGCTTACAGCAGTTGAACAGTTTCGAACAGTGTAAATTGGCTATTTTACAATTGAGGCTTTTTATCAAACCTACAGTGAGTGTAGAGACAGGACCATTCAAAAGCCATAGAAAGTATTATTATTATTATTATTTTCCATAATATGACCCCTTAAACAGAAGTCATTCGTGTCACAATAAACATGTTTAACAAGCAGAATGCTCTAAAAAATGTGACCAACCTGAGCTATTGCAGCAATAGTTTGAGATGCCCGCCCGCCTAGGAACCAAAGCCTACGGGCAACATGGGAGTACCTAAAAATAGAAAATATATTATTATAGTAATAACATTTCATATGAATTTTAAATAAGACAGATCAGAGTCAGACACAGTAGGAAACAAATTTCTGAACTGCAGCCTTAAGATTGTGTAGCCCTAAGAATCTCCGTAGGCTATGCTATAAAGAATCAACAGGCTGTTACTAGTCGATGACTTTGTAGCTGTAAGGAATGCAAGCTACCTTGTCGCAAAGCAAAGGTCATGAGGTGTTGTCCAGTTGAGTTTCAAAAATGTTTTAATTAAGCCTGCTTGTCAAATTAACTCTGACAGTAAGGGAACATCTCTGACAAATCTTCAGTGACAGGTGTCTTTATATTAAACAAACAGCTTTCGGCAGCAGAAGCCTAAGTTATAAGTCAGATGGCATAGGCTACCACTTACCTGGTCAAAGTCCCAAGAACGAGACACGGGCAAGTCCAACTAGTTTTTGTATACGGACAGCTTAAGTTTTAAAATCACCGGGATCCACCCGACGGTAACCTAATGACATTCCATTTCATAAGTTATAACTCCTTCATAACTCCAAACGAAAGGAAGCTAAATGTAGGAAGTGACTCAAGTTCACTCTTACTTGCGTTTCCTAGTTAGGCTGGACTTGGCTACAGCTGTGCGCGGTAGGCTACCTGTCAGTTGAACTCATAATTTCGGAGTAGTTTGAGAGGAAGAAACGTTGCGCCATGTGATTACTGACTTCCGCATGGAGAGCAACAGTCAAATGACATGCATGCATAAATGAGTCAGCCATTTCTCTTTCAATCAATCCTTGTGCCTTATTGAAGCCCTATTGAAACACACAGTGTCAATGACAGAACCTAACCCAACCAAACCAACCCCCTCAGAACTTTTTCTATTTCTTTTTCAGATTTAAAAAACATACTTATATTCAATATTACACTAATTTTGACAAGTTATGAAGTTATATTATCAATGAGCAGGATGAAAATGTATTCCAGATTCCAAAAAACCTACTGTATGAGACCTTGTATATTCAATTCAATTCAGTTTATTTGACAAACTCATGTCCACAACCACAGAAGACAGGGCAGATACAAAAGATAAAAAAAAAAAAAAAATCTAAGGAATTAATAAGAGATTAATTGTTGCCACACCATAGCACTACAGTAAATACCCTCAGTCTGGATGTGTGACAAGAACCACTCACAATAGGATTTGAGAGTGTTATCATGATAAATGTAGTTGGTGGATTCCAGATGTTGCATAAATTTAAACACTAGAGCCCAGTTGTTCAAAACAGTTTCATCCAGTGATCTAGTGCTATGCTATGCCCAGGATAACTTTTCAACTACTGGGCCCTGATAACATAAAGTGATTGGCAAATCCAGATCACCCAGGATGAACTCTTGAAAACGTCATGGGCCCAGTTTTCTTAAAAGAGCCTTATTAAGTGTGCTCATTCCCACAGATACAAACATCTGACTTGTGCTCCCTCCTCTGGGAATATTGAGTCGGATTCTCATTGCATCATTGTAGGCAACTTGCAACTTCTGTGTGCTGTTTTCTTTCCAATAAAATGACCATAGAGGGGCTGTGTAGAGTGGTGTACAGCATGCTTTGAACCGAGACACTTAACCTGAGTAGAGCAACTGCTAAAGTTTTGGTCTGTTTTGGCCTCCAAGTGACATTTTGTGTAAAACAACTGAACTTAGAAATGAAGCATTTAGACTTTATTAAGAGAGTAAAAAAAATAAAAAAATAAAAGACTGTTTTCAACTAGAAACTGAATGGGAAAAATATGTTAGTCCACATGGCAGCAACTGTTACAATATATGTTGTACCCGGAGGGTTTGAGGTGAAACACAAATGTAAACACTTGTGAAGTTACCTGGTAAATGAGTTGAACGCATGTTTGTGTGAGCGTCTTCATTGAAAGATGAGAAACAGTATAAAACAGCAACTAGAAATTCACAACATACAAGAGAGAAACAACTCCATCTACTGATTTTGTGCCAAAGTGCTTCCAAATTGCAGAGGAAAGAAGCAATCATTTACTATAGAAGAAAAACTTATTTTTGTCCTGAGAGAAACACAAATGTGTTTAATAACTATGACCTTGTTGAACTTGAGACCAAAACAATTAGCCTACTATATCGATAGCTAATGATCTTGGGACTAATTGCATAGTCTGCATTGTAACAATTTATAGGCTACCTTTGATTGTCTTCTTTCAGGCATATAATATTTGACCCAAGGTATTAGTTAATACGTTTTTGTAATAGTTTACAAAAATATCACAACACACTTTAAGGAAAAAGGGATTCAAAAGTTTGACTGAGCAACCTTCAGTGTTATCGGAAATATTATACACAAGACTATTTTCATGCGCCAAGTCATCTCCAAGCTCTAAGAAACAAAACATTTAATTAAGCAGAGGTACGTGATCCATTGACAACTGAATTGTTGAATGTGCAAATATTTGACTTATAAATGTAAAAAAATAAATGCCCAAATGATTTTACATAGAAGCAAACACTGCAGTAACTACAAAACAAAACTGTACAAAATATGTAATCATCATAAACAAAAACAATATTGAACAAACTGTTAAGCTACTCCACCACTTTATAGAAGAACCTTAACAGCCATAACAGTCTGAATGCCAAAACTCTATAATCACACAGTAGCTTCAGGTTCCAAAAATGACCAGTGAGGGCCCGTCACTGTTTTACTGTCCCTTGCATGTCCTTCACCCAAGTGAATTGGCTTGTATCACATGTGTGTTCAGAAGCTGACCCTCATCCCTGTGCAAGTTCACATCCCCTCCAATCTGGGGGCACTGAGGTCCACTCATGTGATTGGCAGATAACAGAAGCAGATGAGGTGGGCTTTGGTATGGGCTTGCTGGTGTTATATCCAGACTGTCCTCTAGGGGTCTCTGCATCGGCATTGACCAGCTCAGTGGTGCCTCCTGCTGTCGATGGGTCTTCATGTGAGCGTTACGACTTTTGACTTTGAAGAAAACCCTTCAAGTGAAAGAAATACAGTGTATTAATTTATTTTTATATTAGCAATATATTTTTATATTATGTGTATTGCTAATGCACTCTAGTTTTTTGTTTAAAGAAAACAGATATGAGATTCCTCAACCCTATCAGAAGATGGCACTGTTTCATAGTAGATGGAACCCCTCGAGGCATATCTTTACCACTTATGGACTTGCTAAGTAGGCTACACATAGACCAACTCTGACTCATACTTAGAATATGCATGTTATACTCTATATGGCATGCCAATGAAATCCACCTTTTCAAAATCCATCTTTTAAAATACAACATTGCAAAGGGCTGTTCTATTATTTAATTTGGAGTATATTGCATGTCTACACGTGTACTTGTGTGAGTGTGTGTGATTGTGTGTGATTGTGTGTGTGTGTGTGTGTGTGTGTGTGTGTGTGTGTGTGTGTGTGTGTGTGTGTATAAGACTCTATGTCTATGTGCGAAGCAGAACACATTACATATGGAATAAAAAAGTTCCTGGGCTTTATGTCATCTGGGTAAACCTACTTTCCACACTCTCGGCAGGGGAAGGCGAGTGTGGTGTCAGTGTCTCCGCTGGTGGTGCTGTGAGCTGGAGAGCTCTTCACCGAAGTTGGGGGCTGGAGGTGATGGCCGTACTGGAGAAGGCCCCTCTCCACCGGGGGCCTGCAGCGCCGCCCTACTGGACTCATTGCCTCACCGTCCCCATCTAGGACCTGAGGAGAACCACGGTGCAACAGCAGTGAACACTAAATATCAGAGGAGTTCATATGACTGTGTGATTACAGGGTTTCATATTATATGTTGAGGAAACTACTGGAAATATAATCTTTGGCTTGAGTGTTAGTGACATTGAATTGTGACAAAAGACACACAGAAACCAGACACTCAGGTTTAACTTAGATTCTTCCCTGTTGGGACTCACCAGCACCACTCGCTCACATTATAAGCTGACGACTGTCATAATTGAAAACATGTTTTTCCAGATAGGTATGTCAATATGCTCTCGTTTTATGTGCTGTGGAAAGACAGATACCCAGCCTGAAGGTGCACAACCCAAGGTGCGTCTCGCTGCATTTAGTGATGTATGCTTTGAAATTTGTTCTCTTTGCACATGACAGAGATGACTGGGTCTCAACGTGGCAATTTATATTCCGTGCAGAGCTGTTTAATTTTCAGGTGTTACTAATGTGTTGAGCAATTTGAAAGAATTCTAGAATCTGAAGGCGGTAGTGACCTTTTACCACAACACAGAAAGAGAGAGAGAGAGAGAGAGAGAGAGAGAGAGAGAGAGAGAGAGAGAGAGAGAGACAGACGAGAGAGAGAGAGAGAGAGAGAGAGAGAGAGAGAGAGAGAGAGAGAGAGAGAGAGAGAGAGAGAGAGAGAGAGAGAGAGAGCTCAACACAAAACTAACAGGAAGTAACTATCTGGTCCAGGAAGTCTTTACGGTTTGTAAGATATGTTGCTGGCCTTGTTGTAGCCTTTGTATGAAGTCAGATCATAGAAACTTACAGAATTATTACTGATCTCCTCATAGCCTAGAGATGTTGTCAGGCAGTCTGAGCAGTCTGCAAAGTCTGTGGTGGCGTTTTTCTTGTCAAGGACACAAGACTTCAGCAGAGCCGGGGTACAATCCTCCCAGTTCATCTTAAAAAAGACAAGACAGGCTGTGTTAAGAACTGTGTGATATTAATGACCCTAAATCTATGCTTCTATTTAAGTATGTACTGTGTGTGTCTATGTGTGTATGTATATGTGTGTGTGTGTGTGTGTGTGTGTGTGTGTGTGTGTGTGTGTGTGTGTGTGTATGTGAGTGTGTGTATGTGTGTGTATGTGTGTGTGAGTGTGATACTACAAACGTTCAAATAAAAGAGAATAAGGAAAGACCCTGTTGTTCTCCTTTAAAAAAATATAACACACTTTCATAGACGATTGACGTACTGAAAGTCCAAACAAGGACAAAACATAAAGTAGATGAGATGGCCCACACTTATCAGATCTGCACATTTTCTCTCATTTCTCTTGTGCTGAACACAATGCTTTGCATGTAGTATACCCCACTATACTTGCTGTATTTCTGCTCATTCATGAGATGCATTTTCTAGCAATCACACTTAAATAGCATTAACCAATCCCAGCATATTGTTGGCTTAATTTATGAACAACTCTCATGTTGAGGGTGGGCAATTTAAAGTTTGGCCAGAACGTTTCCCACACACTATACTATAGGTATGTAGAATAAAGATGTATTTCTTTGGTGGCTCTAAAGTTTGGCCGGAACGCTGGTCTGGTCTTTACAGTAAGCCAACAGGAAGCTGATTTGTGCTGGTGAAGGCCGCATCGACAGCGAGAAGGAGGCGTGACCTGTGGCTTTGAGCTGAAGCCAAGTTACTCATCCTCTTCACCATTTGCGTGTCACTTCAGCGCACTCTTTCCATTACCCTACACATCTGAAACTCCACAAGCAGGTCACTCCAGTGCAGGCCAATAAGAAAGTCATAAGAGGCAGTGAGAGTCACTGATGTAGCCTACACAGTCTTCTTGTAGCCACCGACTGTATGTCCAGGCAACCATCTAACCTGCCTGAGACAGGCTTTTTAAACTTTAGCTAGTGAGTCTAAAGCAGCATTGCAATAAGGTTCATACTAGTCTAAGTAAATAAAGCTGTGAGTAAATGGTCCACTAACCTCGTTTTCTGCCATCTGGGCGGCAAGACCGACATTAAGGCGCCTGCCTCCTCGAGATCTCCGCTTCCACGTGTAGTAGAACTCCACGCATTGAGCTACAGTCTTTGTCCGTACCTGCCAGAAAAGCATAATCATCCTTATCAACCAGCTTGAAAGCAAGCATTTGACTCAACCACTGAGAAGGATGGAAAAAATCTGAATATAAATAATATAACTTACATTACATTGTATACAGTAAGGGCAGTATCCTCCCAGGTACTTAAGTGCAAAAAAGTGCTTAGTGCAGGCTGAAATGCATGGAGCTAAGCGCTTTTTTGGACTTAAGCATTTGGGAGAATTCCGGCCTAAATGTATACCACAATTGTAAAAATGTACATCATCAAAAAGGGGATACATCTACTCACTAAACAAATTATGTTAACTAAAAAACTATCAGTGTTAACTAAAGCATGTAACATTAACATAAAGTAAAGTTTTTTTTCTGATTTAAAGCAACCTCTACTGTATGTGCCCACTGTGATAGATACCATTTTCTGGACCAGAAAGAAGTCTTTATGGTGTTTATCCAGTGCCTTGTTGAGCTGCCTCCTTTCTTGCATTGTCCATTTATCTGTACCTATGGAATCAGAGTGGTTGAGACACAACAAAAACATTACGGAAAAAGTGTTTTTATACATTTGACATACTGTAAACGTTTGACAAAAGCACTGTTTTCAGGGCTGATAGTGAGAAAAAATCTTTTCTTCAAGCTTGGGGAGGTGGTCAATGGTGGAGGGTGTTATGTTTGTGTCGCACTTTAAGAACACTACTTGGTTAAGGGCAAATTCCATATCTTCAGCTAGGAGGCAGTGATGGGCGCACACAGAAGCATTTTTAACTCAGAATATGTAATTTATCAATACTTATGAGTTTCGGGCAATTTATATGATAGTATAGGCTATTTAATGGCAGAATAGGAAGAAAATGTTGAAATTTTGGTTTAATCCTACCTCTTTATATCTCTAGCCAACCTTTTTTTTCCACAGTCATAGTACGCCTGAAAGCAGGTACTGCGCCTGACGGTGCCTACTATCAGGCCTTTGTTTTGTTGTTGATACATGTTTTTCCTTAAAGCACATTTTGTATGGCTATACTTTATGTATTTCTTGTGGTATGGAACATGGTCATGGACCACCAACCATGGACATAGTCATAAATTCCTTATGAAAATAATAGGGAGACCTACTACATCTAGTTGGCACAGTAATGCAGCCTCACAGCATGTAAGTTGACTAATCAGTTAGCTTTTAACAGTGGCAGCTTGGTGTTTCCATTCTAGGTGGTTAGACACATTTCATTATGCACACTGTATGTGCCCACACACTTGTACTTGTGTCAGCTCAGAAGATGACTTGCTGAGCTGACACGAGTCCTGACACAAATATCGGGTGTCAGCGTTGCAAACAATCCTGTCACATGCCAACCTCTGCATTTAAGTGCCACATCAGGCCAAAAAAAATAAATAAATAAATCAACAAGCAGTCAAACACACTCAACCACTTTCAGTGACAACAGATTTTACTGTGACAAAAATAGGTCCTTGTGCGGCAGGATATGCACAAGTTCTGCCTGACAGCCCCGCAAGCCATGACCTCCAGGCAAGGTAGGCAGGCGTGCCACGCACCTGCATAGTGATAGTTCACAAGAGGTTCAGACACGGCTCGAGTCTCATCCATCATCAGGAGCTTCTCCACCGTTGCCTAGGAGATTGTTTGGGTAAAAAAAAAGTAAACATGCATAAGCTTTACACAATTTGAGGAACCAGAAGTGCTTAGAAATGTCAAAGTCTTCAGTGATAGACGGAACCCTGACCATGACGTCTCCTTTGCACTGGAACAAGGAATGGAGGGCCAGTTCTGTGTTGGTTCCTCCGCCGGGCAGAACACTGCAGCAGGCCAGTCGCAGCAGGTCATCAACTGCAACCATGGAGTGAGATAGGTTGGGAGGAGACTTACATTACAACAACAACAACACATTTGATTTCTATAGCACTTTTCACACATAGACACCCAAAGTGCTTTACAGTGGAAGAAGGACCTCACTGACCCCCACCAATGTGTAGCACCCACCTGGGTGATGCACGGCAGCCATTATGCGGCAGAACACTCACCACACACTAGCTTGAACTTACGACTTCAATGCACAATATGTTTCAAACGTAAAAATGTGATCACATGGTCGTCACTCACCAGCAGTAAAAACCAGTTGTGTCAGAGGTAATTGTGAGGATTATCTATAGTACTTCATCCTTGTAAACAGAGCAAATCATGTTTTAACTAGCCTGATGCAATTATGCTGAACAGCTTTTTAAAAAATAACTATTCATTCAATAAACCCATGAGAATATTTTCGGTTTTGCTTGCTCATTTGTATAGCACTATGACTTAACTAAGAATGTGTCTTGTCTTGACTTGCCTCTATAAGTATTGCTCAGGGAGAATAAATGTAAATCAATAATCTTTCATGTCCCACGTGCATAAAGTTACCTTTCTGCTGCTCACAGGGTTTGTCCAGGTTGTTCCAGGAGGACCACACCAGAGTAGCCTGGTGGGGGTCTTTGGATGCCCGGGATTTGCTGAGCAAACATGGGATGTCTGCTTGAAAATGATCTCCAATGTTGATTCGTCTGCAGTATTGAGAATATAATTGACAAGGTAGCACAAGATGACTTTCAAGATGAGTATATTTTTAGTCTGTGTAGGAGCTTTTATTGGACAGGAGTAGTTATATCTGGAAATAAGGAAATACTGTAATTTCCTGACTACTAACCCAGGTTCATTTTACAATACATGAGGGAGGACTACAGTATATTGAGGGCTGAGAATCTAGAGGACATAAGTGACATTTCAACAACTTTTCAGGAGAGCCCAAAAAAAAACCCCCAAAAAATGCAATTTTCCAGCTACTTTTTGCAATGATTTCACCAATTTAAACCACATTTACTGACAAAGGGGAGTTAGCGGTTTAGCCAAATCTAGCTGTCATAGCAACAAGACGTACATTTATCATTTTCGACCTTGCATGTTTTTGTCACTCATTTTTCAGAATACTCGCGTTTTACAAGCGGAAAAGCGCGTTCAGTGTGAAACCCCCCTTACTGGTCTAACTGCTATATATGTTCACACAAAGACTGGCTTTTGTTTAATAACTCTAAATTTATTCATATTTTACCTCTATAATTCTGTCAGTGGAAAGAGCTAATTAAGAGCTTTCATTTGATATCTTTACTAAATTTTGACCAAAATGATACTTCTCTAGTATCCCTAGGCCCTCTAGATATCGGATAACTTGATACATGGGAATGGAGATATTGTAGTTTCCTGATTACAAACTAAGGTTAATTTTTCAATACATGAGGGAGGACTATATATTGAAATTCAAATCTTTTTTCTCAATCTATTTTCTCATTACATCATGACCAGATTATGCTTTATTTTAAGTATTTTTTAATAAACTGTGGTTGATATAGTTAATACAAGTGTGTGGTTGATACAGTCTTCTGCGGTTTGTAGATGGTACAGCTTATATTCGGGAAATTACTATAAACACATTTTGTACATCTTTGACACAATGAAAGAATGAAACAATGAAAGATTATAATCAGTACTTACGGCTCAATGCGGATAGGTCTCTCTTGGCCTGGAGTTTCAATATGAATACTCTTGTCTAAGTCATCTGTCATTACGAAAGACAAAAACTGCCATCAACTTTGTGATCAACAATACCTTAGGCATCAAACTTAAGGTGGTTTCATATTTAGTAATTCTACCAGGTATGAAGATGGAAATTCTCTACCCGGTATAGAGGTGGAAATTATCAGTTGGTCAACTGTGCTTGCTCAAGGAGAGACATCAGTTAAATTACCATTGTGTGATGGGCGATCACTAGACTTGCAAAGCTGCACCCGAGTGAGAATGGGCACGCTCTGGACGTCTACCCCACACACGCTACTGAAGAGGCCAGAGCCGGGCCGCATGGGGCTGAGCATGGGAGGTGGGGTGTAGGGAACGTCCCCCTCGGAACCTGGCGTGCGGAGCTGGCTTCGGAACAGGACGGCTCCTCGAGCCACAGGGAAGGGACTTGGGGACGGGATGAAGAGTGGCTGCAGACGATGCTGGAGCTTCTTCCTCTCGGGCCTCATGTCCAGACACTCCTCTTCCTCACAGGAATCTCTCTGGGGCTCAGGGGCGGGGATTTGGAGTGGAGGGAGATGGATGGAGGTCTGGAAGGGATTTCAACATTACAAGAATTATATCTTGTGATAACGTCTCTCTTTTGTCATACTGTATCCCCCAGAAGATCAAATACATAGTGCAGTGACATAATTATTTACATGACATATCTATGCTATATGGGTAGAAATACTACAACATAAAGACAAAATTGTGATGCATGCTGGAATAATAACAAATTTAGAGGATTAAAATGTAATTATGCAGAGGTGCAAGTTAACATACAGACAGAACTAAATAATGCACAAGAAAACTCAGATATAACACAATTTATACTCCTAGTTAAGAGATCGTGTTACTCACGGATGGGGACATGGTCCTTTGGCCACACATAGCACGCGGGTACAGCGAAGCCATGTCCTCTGGGTCTCTGTTGATGTCAGTGAACTGAGGAACAGGAGAGAATCTGATTGGAGGTGCAGAGGGCTTGACGGGCACGGACACTGGCATGACCATTGGGACAGGGGAAGACACCTCAGGACGCTGGTGCTCGTGGGTCTCCTCTTTCTGCATATTGCCAAAACAAGAGTTAAAGGAATTATCTGTGATTCAGTGAATCAAGACGTAGCCCTTCTGTGTTTCACATTGCTACAGTAAGCGCTGTCGATAGCTATGAGAATGACAGAATTTTGTGTACAGAATACAGACCGAAATGGCAAAACGGCAGCTAACGATAACAGAAGCAGCCATACAGTATAAAACGAAACCTAATCGATTTGATATGCCCGCATCTGTTGGCATTGGGTGCCGTTTTGCTATTTCGGTCTGCGTTGCATGAAATTTGGTCATTCTCATAGCTATCAACAGCACTTAGTGATGTGAAACAACAGGGCTACTGCTTGATTCACTCCAGATAATTCCTTAAAGCAGAAGATAGCTTAATAGACCACAACAATAGACAGGAAGTAGTGATGGCTCACTGCAATTATATTTATCTGGTTCTCATAAGAGACTAATAAAAGTAACAATCATGGGTCACATGCAACAGGAACTGTGTTGTGGTTAACACATAAATGCTCTAAGGCCTTAACTCCAGGGGGTTACAATGCAATGTCAGTCTTATTATTAGGCTGTTGTTATTATTAGTAATGTGTATGATTAATACCGACTTGAATAAAGCAAGCACTCAACAGTTGTGTTTGACTTCTTTAATCGCCTCACAGACGTTTCGGGCTAGCGCCCTTCCTCAGTGTGAGCTATGGCGATTTCCGAAAGTGCTTGCTTTATTCAAGTCGTTAGTAGTATTGGATTGTATCCATTAAGTTTAAGCATCCAGTGTAAATAACGCGGAGTGTTGAGCGCGCTTCCTTGACTTAAAGTTAATGTGTATGATTACCATTCGGGCTGCTGGGGGTTGTGTTTTGAAGCCTCCATGGGAGCGCATATGGCCGTTTAGTGCTGGCAAGCTCTTGAACTCTCGCTGGCACACAGAACATCTCAGCTTGGCCCCTGACACTTTCCTCTGGATCGTCTCCGCACGAGGCCTGGCACCAGACAATTATGTTACAACATTAAAGAAATGATCACATGGGTCTTTAGAGTGTGGTACTGCTAGGACAAGAGAACACCTCTTGTCCTAGCAGTACCACACTCTAAAGACCCATGTGATAATTTCTTTCTAGCACTTTTATGTAGTTTGATTGTTAATCCTCTTGTGTAAGTCACATTGGATAAAAGCGTCTGCTAAATGCATAAATATAAATGTAAATGTAAACATTGTTCTACTGTAACTGCATCTTTATATTGTTTGTGCAGCCTGCAATTTCAAATGCGCAGGAAAGGAGTGAAATTATGATAGATGGATCTTACATGCAATGTGGAGAGACTGGGTCTTGAAGAAAACCTGTTCCTCCAACAATCTGAAAAAAAAAAAAGGTTGACAGCTCATTTATCATTCAGCATTTAGAGCATAACCTTGCAGTATACTATGAAACAGATTATAGTATCCTTCAGCATTTAGAGCATAACCTTGCAGTATACTATGAAACAGATTATAGTATCCTTCAGCATTTAGAGCATAACCTTGCAGTATACTATGAAACAGATTATAGTATCCTTCAGCATTTAGAGCATAACCTTGCAGTATACTATAAAACAGACTGTAGTATCCTAACGTACCGTAGGCCACTGCATGGCATTGGAGGACTGGGAAGGCTGCTGTTGCTGGAGATCTCTCCTGCCTGCTATGGGGTGATGCGGAGGTAGGCAACAATGGCTGGAGGAGTCCCCCCTCTGATTGTGAGCTGAGTTGTAGTCCCCACAAGAAACCCTGTCAAGCGGACTGCTGCACAGTCCCTGCATGGTGGGAGAACTCAAACTCCCAGAATTCTGTCTGTCAAGTCCATGATGCTTAGCACTCAGAGCGTGGTGGGAGTCCGGTAGCATCTGTGCTTGAGGAGGCTGATAGCTGTTGTGATGGGACGCTAAGTGCATATAGGAATGGCTCTCCTGGTACAGAGCTGGGGGCTGATGTGATGAGCTTGTGAAGGGGGTCTGCTGCTCGGGACCTTTGCAGTTCTGCCCATAGTAGAAAGACAGACCTTGAGGGGAGGGAGGTGGATGGTGAGAGTCCTGGGCCTCCCTGTCGTTGGGCTGAGAGTACGGTCCCTGGAGCTGGGAGTGGACGGACTGATGGTGTTGTGACAGGGCCAGGAAGCGTGGCCTAGGGAGGCTCTGGCTGGGCTGCAGCTGCTGTGTGTGCTGCTGGCTCTGATACATCTGCTGGGTATCAGGCCCATGCCCATGCCCTGCCTCAAAGGAGAAATTAAACACAAAACATTTTTTTCCACATACTTTTCCACACCCATAAAGAAATCACAAATATAAACACTGTATAGGCCTAATGACATTTTTTTATTAAATTATGTGGTTACTTTGACAATTGCAGTCCTTAATGCTAAAGATATAGATGAGGAAGACACACTTTTTAAAAACAATACTACTTTTGATGACTACCTGTTGCTGGTAGCCATATTGGTTCTGTGGACGTCCAAGCAGAGGGCTGGTGACCTGGTCCAAAGATTGGTGACTCTGTGCTGACTGCCCTGGGTTCATCAGCAGTTGGTTGAAACGGTTTGTTGACTGGCTGAACAGTGCATGATCGATGGGCGACCCGGCTTGAGGTGACAGCAACATGGGGCTGTCCTCCAAACCGCTGGGGCTGCCGTTATCTGTGCTGAGGCTGTTACATCGCAGAAGCCCAAGGTTCTGATTGGGGAATGCCTGAGTGAATGAGTCCAGTCTCGGGAGGGCGCCCCCGTGTGGTTTGGAAGACATGTCTGAGTTCATAAGCGAAAAGGATGAAAATGGATACATTCTGGGATGCTGGTTGACTTGGTTTCCCACGTCCATTCCATCACCCTGTGGCGATGACATCCATGGGCTAGAGGTGCCTCTACCCAAATGATTCCCCAACCAGGCCCCACCAGGTTTGGGCATGTCTACCTGGGGTGAAAGGTCATTGCAAGGGGTGATGGGAGATTTGAGGGCATCCTGAGCAAAGTGTGGAGACACTGGGGGGTTATGCAAGGAGCTGAGGGCAGAGGGGGCATAGCTTAGGCTGGGGAAGCTGGCATTGTGAGTGGACATATAACCTCCATCTGCACCATTGGTCATATGACAGACTTCAAAAAGCTGTTGATCTGTCATGGTCAATACTTGCTTTGGGTGCTAAATATCTGAATGCAATTGGATGTCGTTACAAAAACACAGCTGTTGTAATGATCATATTTGATTATTCTTGGTTCCTCCAGGTAAAGGACATCTGCTGTTCAGAAATTAGTCAAGAGATCAAACATACGTCATATCAGCGTAGTGATCAATGGGCTGTTACCATTGAGTCAAAGCATCAACGTGACGTCAAATTTCTGTGAAAACATTTAACATCAAATATTTTTCATAAACTGATCAAATGTTTGATATTCAAGATGAAAAAACTCCAGTATTTATGAAGGTCCACATATTCTGTATCTGCTCCTTAGGATCATAGTCTTCAGTTCAACAGGACGGGACGCAGAAACACTGCAAAAGAATGAAAGTGAATTTTGATATTGTGACTGCATTTTGATGGATAAAATTGTTGGTGGTCAGAAATTGTAAATCATGTGCATGACAGGAGTTAAGCAGGCCATACAGTACATACACTATGCTGAGTAAACAAACATTGTGCTTCCCGTAATTATTTATCTTCCAGTATCTTTATTTTGATAATAAAATATTTTTAAGCTTTCTTTAATAGCTTGTTTTCTGGCTTGCTTGGCTGGGATCATAATCATATATAGCTGACTAATTGACATAGACTTCTTCAGAGGTTTATGTTCAAATGGTCAGTTGTCTGTCAAAGCCAACACCTACCTATCTGCCCACCCATGACCCACTATGACCCCCTTCCTCTTGTAAGAATGCCTTTGGAATGCCCACATCTCAGAATGACTGTATACTGTACACCAAGACAAGCTCTGAGGTTTCCTCTTACCAAACTCAACAACCTGTGCCACCAGATAACTTCCTGTCTCATGACATCTTAAAATGGGCCAGTTGACTTGTGACATAGACTAATGTTGGCCATGTTTCCCTACCCTTCAATGGCAAACAGTCAACAACAACTTGCATGCCCAACTATACATGTTGATTTGATGTTTAACTCGGATTTAACCAGGCAGTCCCCTTAAAATTCTTTTGCCATTCATAGTAAATGATTGAGACTCAGTTCACAAATTTCAGGGAAGAACATAAAACTTCAGTTGAAGCTGTCTTGTATCATCACAGCTTCTAAATAACTGGTGCTCTGTGAATCAGTTCAAGGAAGGGGATCCTGAACAAAACATTTAGACACAAAAAGCTGCATAAGCTCTAGCAATGCGCCTTTTATGCTCCACAATTAGTGCCATCTAACTGTTGTAGTGTGTTTTTAATCTGTGGCCATGCCAATCTTAACAGCACAGTTGTGGACGTTATTAAATTAACTATAGGCGATTAGGACTTTCTAGGAATAACAAAATAAAGCTGAAACAAGCTAAAAGTATGTGTTCTGCATGGACACACAGAAACACACACACACACACACACACACACACACACACACACACACACACAAATACACATAAAAACACGCGTAAAACCACAAGCCAGAAATTGTCTTAGAAAAGTTTGCCAATGTCGGTGACTACAGGGAAGTTAAGGGAACTTGCTGACTAAGGAATGTGGCTAGCTTCTTCTTTTCGTATTTTCTATTTGTGGGGAGACAAGTGGGGTTCAGGGAAGTTCAGGAAATGTAGTCATCTCTCTCTCTCTCTCTCAATGCTCAGAGACTTCCTGAACCCAACCGCAGGCTATTTCTCGACTTGTCACCATTAGTTACAAGAAACCTATCAACCGCACCTAGCTGTAGTATATGAACATGTATGTTTTATCACAACTCCTGCAGTTCGAGTTTGTATATAATATAAAATTCATTTGGTTAGGCATACCCATCTTCTGGCATAAACATTTACCTTACTCTGAGACAATTCTACAAGCAAGTCTATACAACAGCACAACATTAATCACATTCAAAACTGCAGAGAAGTCAGCTTAAACTGGTACTGACAGGAACAAAAAAAAAAAAGAACTAACAACTATCTGCTGAAGCAGTGGTGAAGGGTTGGTGATACAAATGTGTTTTATAAATACATGTATTTCTTAACCGCAAACTTTGTGGCTAATCATCTCTGGCATATGCCCTCTCAGAGTGACACTTCACACTTATATTCTCAGGCCTGATCATATCACTTCGCCTTAGAGACAGCAGGCCTATCAGATCAAGCATGGACAGGAACAGAGAAAAACAGAGCCAAATCTACTGCAATTCTTTTCATACGTTGATGTTAATGAAACACAGAGGGACACACTTACAAAGATCTCTGTGTCCACACACACACACACACACACACACACACACACACACACACACACACACACACACACACACACACACACACACACACACACACACACACACACACACACACACACACAGATACACACACAGATACACACACATACAGACACACAAACACACACACACACACACACACACACACACACACACACACACACACACACACACACACACACACACACACACACACACCACCACCACTACCACAGAGTGCCTCAGTGAGATTAACATCTATGATGATAAAAATCAATTAGCGCACAGGCAATAATTGCCACCTTTGCACGTGAAAGTTGAAAGTTTTGTTCTAACACAGTGGAAATCTTTAATCTTCATCCTTTTCTATCACTTTTTCAAACATTATCTGGTCTACATATCCAGCTTTTTACAGACTATTTGTTACTATAAGAGTCAGTATTGAATAGAAGTATGCTGTGAAACAAGAATGTAGAAATCTTGGGTACAATAATACTCATATTCACAATATTATTATGCGATATACATTTGGCTTTCTTACTCAACAACACACTATTCTGATTTCACCATTCCTTATATCTAAACATGAACATGTTGGGTACAGCTCCAGCATATGCATCACCACTAGGCCTTTCTGACATTTGACTGCTATTCCTCTTTCTGTAAGTCACTTTGGATAAAAGCGTCTGCTAAATACATAAATGTAAAAGTAGATAACATGCTCAATATCTAATCATTTCACAACGGTACAACACATAGACAATGTAATACCTTCATGTCAATTTATACAGCCAAAGTCTCTAATCTCTAAGTTGAGCTATCATATTAGTCAGACGTTTCACCATTTACGTTTTGCGCAATGTTGTCATGTCATTAAACTTGCACAATCGTCCTTTTCTCTGCTGCTGCTGCTGCTATGCGTATAGCTGCCACTGCCCCTCCATGTGGTCTGGGGGGTGGGGGGTAACCAGACTGGCCCTGAACAGGCCCACCACACAAATGTTTTGTGTTTCTCACACTGCTTACCACAGCGGGAACTAAAACTTTCCCAGAGGGTTTCGGCGTATGAAACCCTGAGTTCTTTTATACTGTGTATAATCGAGTCTGTGAAGCTATGCTAAAGCTAAATTGATGTGGGTTTTGAGTGACTGTATGTAATGTCTTTACTGTTAATCAAGTCTGTGAAGCTATGCTAAAGCTTATATGGATTTTTAATGTAGATGTAATGGGCTTTTATACATTATATTACTGTTTGAAATGAAAGTGTATTGAGGTGAAAGCCAACAGATGTTGCGATACAAACTCATGTTGAGAGCCAAATTGTCAAAGAAGTGATAATCGCATGAAAACATCCTGTTGTTTCTTATCTGATGGTATGGATGGCACCTGCCGTGTGAGTTTTGTGTCAAAGAGAAACTAGTCGTTGAATTTATCATGTAAATACTTACAGGTGTCCTTTATAACACCTTATGATGCATTAGTGTACTGATTACTGCTGACTGATACAGTAAGTGAATAATATACTGTATATATTAAATGAATCATATGGCATAGTTAGTATTACAGTCTGTGGTCTGGGGGAAAACATAACATTGCCCCCCTCACAACCCCCCACCGGCCACAAAATGTGAAGTGCTGTACATGTATGTCTCATGAGCACACACAGACATCTCACTAATTCACACTGTCATCCAGTTCTACATAACAACCTAATTGAAAAACGTACCTACCGGTATTTCTACTGCTGTTAAGCATCTCTTTGATACTGTTTTTCTGTCACCATCTTCAAAGTCTCAAATGTTGCATTAAGCGCAATAGCATACTGTTCTATTAGCCATTAAAGAAACTTTCGATTAAGGGCCCTTCGTGTACAAAATAACTCAGCATGACCAAACCCATTACAAGTTCTGCATTTATAAACCATAAACCAAGCAAACAAACTAGGAACCAAGAATCAGCCTGAAACAGGAATGTGTGTCTTGATTATTAATTTCACCTACACCTAGGATACTGCAGCCTTTCCAGATCAAACACAGAATGACAGTTACATACAATAGTCATACAGCTTTGAGTAGGTGCATGACAGAGAGCAAAAATGTCCAAAGTAAAATTTTATAGGAATGTCGCTATATATTGCTACTAAGAAACAAATCTATACCCACTGTAGTCAATCCACAAGATTCAAGCATACAGTCCACAAGATGACAGCTATACTGATCACATAAACTGTTGTATGTGAAAATGTTGTATTTGTAATGACCTTTGGTGTCAATAAGCAATGCAAGGTGCAATGTCAAGAGTTCCAGGCATGTGTCACAGACTTCATTCTCTACTGTAAGTAAGTTTAGGCCTAACATTACAAGGACTTTGCAGCCACTGTTTCAAAGTAAAGCGCTGAATAGTGTTATTTCAATTGTTTAAAACAGTCAGCGGTTTATTTTGTTTGAAAGCAGCATTTTTGCGTAATTCAAAAATCCTTCTTCTAACTTGATTTTGAAGTTGTGAATTTGTGGTTGTGTTTTACAGATAGAGTTTGTGGTTGTGTTTTACAGATAGATGCCATGCTACAGTACGTGACGACCCACCGCCAAATTATTTGAACAAGGGTAGCCTTCTGAACTTCGCATACACATTTTACAGTGTCAAGGATCAATCAATAGATGCCTTTGTCCTTGCCTTTGCCCTTGTTACATTTAGATTCATTTTGAAAATCTAAACGGAACAGCACCCAAAAATGTATTCACACTGAATAACAGGCTTCTTTACTGTCATAACCTGTGTGCCCACCCTTTCCCTTTCTGTGATGCCTCAGGTTTAGTGTTTGTTGTTATTACAGGATACTTAAAGGTACAGTTAGATTGTTTTAAAGATATTTTTAGGGCTTTTTGCCTTTAATTTGATAGGACAGTAGAGAGAGTGACAGGAAATGAGTGGGAGAGAGAGAGAGAGATGGGTGAGGATCATGAAATGACCTTGGGTCGGACTCAAACCCGAGTCTCTGGATTGTAGGGCTGTAACGATATTGTATTGAATCGAGAAATCATGATACACCCTTTCAAAGTTCTGTAATCCTTCAGTCCAGAAAACAACCACATGATATCATGCGATGGTGCCTCCAATCTTCAAAACAATATCATTATTATTTTTAAACTTTAAAAAACATATTATTAGTCTCTTGCAACCTATTCGAGCCATAAACGATTATCAAAAAGATATATTTAAAAAATCGTGGGGTGTATCGAACCGTAGGTCAAAAATCGTGATACGAACCGAATCATGAGTTGGGTGTATCGTTACAGCCCTACTGGATTGACATATTCACGTATTGACTGGTATGACATATTAGCCCGCTGAGCCATGGCACCCCCAGTTAGAATTTTTGGCAGGAAAAAATACGTGCACACATAACTTTGGATGATTTTCTTAAATGTGACCAGCTGTGGACTACTGTTTAGGGCTTCGGCCTTGGAACCGAAGGGTGGCCAGTTTGATGAGGTTCTCTTGAGCAAGGCACCTAACCCCTCAATGCCCCCCGGGCAGGTGTTTAATGAGTGCAAGGAGTGTATCTCACTAATTCACAATTTGGTTAAAAGAGGGGATTATCATGTATTTTTTAGGGCTGTAACGATATTGTATCGAATCGAGAAATCGTGATACGCAGAGTCACAATACTGTATCGTGATACAAGAAGGTAGAATCGTGATACGCCCTTTCAAAGCTCTGTAACCCTTCAGTCCACAAAACAACCACATGATATGATGCAATGGTGCTTCCTAGCTTCAAATCAATATCAATATTATTTTTAAACTCAAAAAAACATATAAGTGGCCTCTTGTAACCTATTCTAGCCATAATTGATTATCAAAAAGATATAATTTAAAAATCGTGGGGTGTATCGAACCGTAGGTCAAAAATCGTGATACAAACCAAATCGTGACTTGGGTGTATCGTTACAGCCTTAGTATTTTTACACAATTTGTAGACTAGTTAAGTCCCAAACATGTAAATAAATAAAAGGGGCATTTAAAGCAATACTGCAAAAGGACTGTATGTATTGGAATGTACTGTATTCTCCACAAAACAAACTTAGCCTGGTAGACCTGACTTTTAAGTAGACACAAAGGGTAATATTCTCTAGGTGCTTAAGTCCAAAAAAGTGCTTGGCCTGTATTCTCGCAGGTCCCTAAGTCAAAAAAAGTGCTTAGCCTGCACCAACGAGTCTGGGAACTCTCCGTAGACATTACATTTTCTTTCCATCGGGTGAAAACTTTGTTCAAACTTTAAACCTATTGGTTCCGCCTTCAATGTGTCTTCACTGGTCAGAGATTAAAAAAATAAAATCTATTCAAAGCTACTTTGTATATGAAAGTATCAGTAAACAAAACTTTTGGAGACTGGCAGTCCTTCTATAGTTAAATGAAATTGGTGTTTTGTGCATGAGTCGGGGTTATGTACAAGTTCAGTTTTTTTTTTTTTTTTTTTAATAATAATATTATGTCAAGAGTCAGGCCCTCCAGAGCTTCAGATCATAAGGATATCCACTGAACATTAAAAAAAGTCACTGACCCAGATTGCCCAACTTGTCATTTTGTATCCGACTTGAAGCTTAGTGACACTAACAGCTAGTATGAAAGCAATGATTACTGTATAGTTCTGTCTCGAGCTGTATATAGGACTAGCAGCACTGTCTTCACAGAGGATTAGCCAACACTGACCATTACTCTTACACATGACAGATCTTATCCACTATGCACAAGCACTGGGAGAAGCTAAACTTCTCAACGGATATGCCTTATGACAATAGTGCCAATCTCCTGAGGACCTGTTTGTTAGGAGAGATGAGGTCAGGAGTTTTGATAGCATTTCAAATATAAACAGATGAGAAAGTGTTTCCCCCCTTTTAATATCTTCCACTAAGAAACTTATTAAGTGGCACTTAAACAGGTAACATGGTTGGAAAGGTTAAGAAGTAGGCTAAAGGAAAAAATAAATACAGACCCCCTTGATCAAAAAGAAATAAAGATTTATCAGCAGAATAGATGTCATGCTGATTTGTTTGCATTAGCTCAAATTGGAAACTGTTTCAGCACCTTGAAATAAAGTCATCTCTTTGTTGCAATACAGACATTCAGTCAATGAATTAGGAAGCGCTAAGTGGAGAAAGTTGTGTGTTTGGCTCGAGGATTGTCATGTATAAAAAATGTAGGCAACACTTAATTCAAAACAGGAGCGAAACACTTCTCAATTTGCTCGAATTGGAATCAATGTCTGAGTAGGCTTGCACTTACCTCCAACACGAGCATGAGCGAAGGTCTTTGGTCACCTGGATGTAGACTGGTCATATCAACTTCTGATGCAGTGGCCCACACTAATTCTGCTGAAAACGGGCCTCTTCACATGGTCCTCCAGCCGCACTCACTGTCCCCCTGCTGGTTCATGCGACGTGAATTGAAGACAACAGCGAAATTAAGCACTAATAGAAAATGTAGAATTGGTAAAGTTTCTCCAGTTCAAACTAGTCTGTTCCAGATTGCAATTGCCAACGCTGTCAGACATAATATAAAGGTATGAATAACTGTATATCCTAGCGTAGACTATAGTCTGATGATATAGGCTAGTGACATGATGACTCCAAGGCTTTATGATATCGAATGTAAGCAGCGACCGTGAGCAGGAAGTTAATTGAAGCCGCTCAGCTCCCCCCACACCATTGACACAATATCTCACTAAACAAAATTGGAGCTGCTATCATCGTGTTTAGGCTACTTATTTATGTGTGCTATACTGTTTACTATATATGGTCAATTATAACTATTTAAACTCATGGGATAGAATGTTTCATATAGTTCGTAAGTCCTGACCAGGGTCCTCCCCATGTCCTCTCCTCAGTACTTGTCACCTCAAAAAGGCATCCATCAAAAAATAGGTCAATGGGGCCCCCTGCTGACTACCCAGTGGAAGCAGATTGCAGGCTAGTAGGCCATGTCAAATAATAGGACATGTATGGAGCTAAATATGTCATTACTGCCGATAACATGTCAATTAACTGAACACGTGTTTTCAAGGATTCAAATAAGTTTATTTGTCAGGTGTATGATGAGGCAACTGATGCAAAAATTGCAGTGAAACATGTCTAGTATAGTGTGCTGTTGTAACCTATGTAAGAGGGCAGGGTGATGGTGTACTACTATGTAGGCTACCAATGGTGTAGATTGGTTCAGTGTTTTTTGTGTGTAGCTTATCTTTATCCTAGGCACTGTGCACAGTGGCGACAGTGTTTGTAGCTGGAATGAATGGGGAACGTATGGTAGAGGGGAAATTAATTCCATAAGCTACAAATACTATTTTGCGTATATGCCTGAGGTAGGCTTAGAAATAAAAACGCTCAATTTCCCCCCTAGTCCCCTTCAAGGAAATGTGAATAAAGGGTAGGCCTATGTAATATACACATACATATTACATATTACAACGTATATACGTTATACTATTACAACGTATCACTATGAAGGGAATATATGAATGAAAAGTCATAAGCATATATAAATCTATGGTCATACTAATTGTAATAGACTGGGGACGCTGAAAGGCGCAAATAGGCCTAGTAGGATGGCTAGGTTTTAAATGGAGGTGTTAATGTGTTGAAACTGCCTGACACCAACACGCTGTTTTTTTTTTTAATCTTTAGATTTTTAATCTCAATTGATAGCCTAGGCCACATTGTTGCACATACGTAACTTTGGCCACTATACTTCCAATGCCAGTGACGACCTCGATGAGGTGTGATGTTTTCAGTTCCATCTAGATGTATGAGTACGAGTGTACAGTCAAAACTTATCGCGCCCTTGTCAAATATCCTGCACTTGACGCAACTTAGTAGCCTACAGAAATAAGGAAGTGACAATCTATGGGTGTGGCCAGAGTCTTGTATTCTACCGATGCACTGTTATGGTACAGGAACCTAAAACCGTTTAGTGTGCAGTGAGGAGGCTGTCCAGAGGATGTCTTTTCCATCAGGTCAGTGTAACTTTGAAATCTCCTAAATGTTCCATGACTTGAAGAACTTTAGTATTGTTTCATCAGAAGTTAAAACTTGTATTTTCACTGGCCAATTTAATGAAGGAAGTTCATTTTAGTGGATGAGAAAGATATAGCTCATCGGAAAACATTATGTCGTGTCTTGGTGACTTGGAAGCTTCTCCCAAGAGACAGCGGCTGTGCAGGTGCTGCTTCTTACGTGAGACATTGTGTAGAATATATTTAATCCTTATCTCTTAACATTTGTCATGAAAAGGTATTGCTTGTTAAGGTCTGGTGTTAATGAAAGATGGGTGTGTTTAGTTTTGTGATATGTTTACTGTAGGTGCGTTTACAATATAATGCTATTGAGAAAGGTTATCAGTGGAATTGTTAGAGTGTAGGTCACAATCTGAAGCAGTTTGCCAGCTCTTATTATTAAGAGTGAGTGAGTGAGGTCTTGTTCCTGACAAATTTGTACAGCTATTACAAAGGATCAAGTGTTGGCATTCAAGAAAATCCTCAACCTATGCAACATAACTGCTTACTCAAAAGCAAAATAATCACCCGATGCCTATTGCCTAATTCAGTAGTTTCCTGTGTGCTGCTGTGGCCTGCCAGCATGTAGGCTAGCCTGGCTCAGATGTGAGCCGTTCCACATGGGCTGGTGCGGTAGCTGGGGCAGGTTTATAGGTGTGACAGCAGGAACACACATTCCAGTGCCTTAGGGCCCATGGCACTAGCCTACTCACTGGGCACCTCACCCCTCCCACTTCCTGTGAGAGACCAAGAGTACGAGCCATGCTGCCTGGCTACATGGGATGCACTTGGGATTGGGAAGGCCACGCTGAGGAGTGAGGAACCTGTCACATCTTTTCTGGCTGTACTGTTTTAACACGAGTCAGTGTAGCCTTTTTTTGAACCATCTTAACAAGTCCCCCTCAGCAACAGGCCTTTTAAGCGTTAGATGGACCCACTGTTAAAACCATGTGGGAAAAGTCAAAAGTATTTTCTTGACACTGTTACAGCTCTCTTTCATCCTGGCGATAGATTCAGAGAAAAACAAAAAAAAAGTGTCTTTACTGTAGTGGGATTTCAAGTTGCACGCTTTTTAAAATGAAGCCTGTCTGGTCCTGTATAGAGTTCTGGGTATTTTGAGAGTAATGTTACACAAGAGAGGGGGTACAAGTGTGTGTTCTGAAATCATGTTGGCAACACTTTCACTTTATTTAGCTGTTCTGATTGCAAGAGCACAGTGCTATAACTACAGGAAGCTGAACATGTATTGACAGCCACCCCCACTTTGGCTTTTGCCTGCATCAAGACGCCCTGTGCCAGATTACAAAAATGTTCTCATTAAGAAAGAAACACACACACACACACACAACGATGTCTCTGAGGAACACAACAAGCTCTCTGTTCTGTCACTCTTGATCTTATACTTTTACTATTGGTGTGTAATCCGAGGTTATGCGCTCGGGTGGAAGTAGGCTAATGCACAGTCACTAGCTGAAGAGAGTGTCACTACTATAATGTAGGCTAGTCTTGATGTTTTATAAAAAAAGAACGAGAATGCTGACAGTAGTGGCAGGAAATGTCACTAGATGTTGTAAGCACGTGATACAAGTATAGGTGCATCATGTCACATGCACTTTGAGCTCCATTGTTTTGGCCCATTTGTTTGTTTTTCTGTGGCAATATTGTATGACATTTAAAACGTGTCAAAAGGGAAGTGGCTGGCAGGAGCCCCAGGCTGATCCATACTATTTTCTATTTGAAATACTTGCTTCAGTGGCAGACTTCCTATTTTTACCTCACCAACTGAAAAAAACTTCTATTTCTGTCTCTCTCTCTCTCTCTCTCTCTCTCTGTAGTATATTCTTCATGTTTCATTCTTTCCTCTGTAGTAGCACCCAAAGGATTTCCTATGTGTATTCCTGTTTGCCTCCTATCGTTAGGCTGATCATAAGAACCATTGAATACACAGAGAGAAGAAAATGTCTGTGCTGTTTGTCCGGACTCCAACCGAGTTCACTGTGTTCTAGATAACACCTCTCGGACGCCTCAGCCGACACTAGACCTAACATAGGAAATAATAGGAAACGTTTCCACTTAAGCACGTGTGTTGACTTGCGTTGTGTCTGCTTTTATTCCTTGTGCCTTTGGCAGGTTTGTCATCTGCTGTCCGATCAGCTGTTCCCATTGTGTCACTGGATCAAATGTTTCTTTAACCAATGTCTCTCTGCATTTGTTTGTGTCATTTTCTTTTTTTAATATGTATATCTTTGCATTTAAAAGTTAACTGTCAGATATAGTTGTATGTTTTGCTGTGCCAACTGCATCTGGTCATCTTTTTGGACATGATATGCATTTTTTATTGTCTGCTGAATTATTGGCTTTCTTCTGGGCATAATTTGTGTATGTCTTCTTCTTCTTCTTCTTTTTCTTCTTCTCTTCTTCTTCTTCTTCTTCTTCTTCTTCTTCTTCTTCTTCTTCTCCTCTGAAGCAGAGATGAGGCAACCTGTGGTGTCACATTGAAGTCAGAGATGGCAGGGGACACCAGTACATTGTCCTGGAAACTGTCAACCCCCGCAAGTCCACAGGTAGACATGGGGGCCCCAGATCTTGGGCTTGGTAGTGGTGAACTACCCATGAAGATCTTGAAGGTGTGCTTCACCAGCAACAGCTCGAACCCTGGCAAAAACTTCAAGCTGGTCAAATGTGACAGCTCCTGGGAGATCAGGGTGAGCTGCTGAGTCTTGTTTTGTTCATTCATACTATCACTTCCTTGTGTTTATTATACATTATTATTAGAAAGAGAGAAATATCTAGAAGATATATCTAATCCACTTGTTATTTGGTTTTACAAATTATGATTGTGTTCACTAGCAAAACCTGAGCATATTGTGTGTGCTAGATTACTAAGATCTAAGTGCTTGTCTTCACAACCCACTTCAGGCAATTATCCAGTCCATCATAGACAGCGGTCGGCTTGGGCCAAACATCCTGTACCCGCAATGCTATGGGCTGCACCTGAAGCACCTGAAGTCCAAGGAGGTGCACTGGCTCCACCCACAGATGACAATTGGGGAGGTGGAGCAGAAGTATGAGCAGCAGCACGTGGAGGCGGAATGGAGGTGAGAATTCTTGGTACTCTGAGCCATTTCTGAGTAAACGCAGTGATGCAGTTCCTGATAGTATTCAGGCGCCGTGCCTGATTTCAGGCGTAGGCTACCAACTTTACCTTGGGGGAAAAATGCTTGCCTTGAGATATATAGAGGTGGGATTAAAGTAAGATTAAACTAATATTTAAACATATTCTTCTCATTGTACCCTTGTATAAGTCATGACTTGTATAAGTAATGACATTTTCTGAGTTAAATGTGCATCCTTGCTCGGCCATCTCTGCCATGTAGCTGAAGATATGAAATTTGCCCATAACCAAGTAATGCTCTAAAAATGTGACGCAAATATAACACCCTCACTCGTGCCCACCTCCCCAAAAAAGTTCAGACTCAGGATTTTTTTCACTATCAGCCCTGTGTAATGTAATCTACTTCACTTTAGTGAAATGGCCAGTTGTGGAGGTGCCAGTTATTGCAAAGTAATGTTTTCTATCGTATGATTTGTTTTCTATCTGTGGTTTATCAGAAATATTCATATGCTTTGACTAGGAGAATAGCTATTGTATCTTAAAATATCTCCTACATGAGCAGACAATGCTCTCTGTCATCAAAGGAGATATCTTGGGCTTCAGAGGGACTGAAGAGGGACTGCGTCAGTGTGTCTGGGATGTTTCCTCATCAGCTGTCTAAATAGTAAAACTCCCGTAGGCTTCTCTCAGTTCTCCTTCACATTAGTTATTTTTCTTGATAAAAGAGAAGACGTCATTGATGAGTCTGTTTCAGATAGCTCTTTTTCTCTGTGAGTTCATGTTCTTGCTAAATGTTGTTTGTTTGCAGATATGACCTAAGGATACGGTATATTCCCAAAGACTTCATGGAGAAGTTTAAAGAAGATACAACTACCCTAATGTATTTTTACCAACAGGTAACTTTGCAGTCTCTCTCTCTCTCTCTCTCTCTCTCTCTCTCTCTCTCTCTCTCTCTCTCTCTCTCTCATCACATAGTATGTGTGATGGAAACTGAAGAAGTAGTTTCCTGTTACAAGAAACTACTAGGTGGATGTGTTTGAACTGTTGAGATGGGATTTATAGCAGGTTTTTCCAACATAAAGGTCAAGTTCATGAGACTATTAAATTAATAGCTTTAAAATTTTATATAATGAATAGATACTATTACTAAGAGAAATAAAATAAATAGTACTTTTATTGTGCAAACAGGTGTAAGCTACAACCCTTATGATATGGGCAAAGTTAGAGGTCAGACAAAGAGTTTGTCTTGCAGCAATGGAATCTGTTGTGTGGCATGTTGGAGCATTGAACAGATAAATCTGTTGTAGTTAAACGTTTTTCCGAATTGTATATCATTTATTTAAATTGGAATGTTGTACCTCGATCTATTCCTCAGGTGCGTTCTGACTATATGCAGTACTACGCCTCTAAAGTCAGTGATGGGATGGCCTTAACGCTGGGCTGCTTAGAGATACGGTAGGAATCTTTTTGTGAAATTGCATTTGGACAATAAACATGTAAGCGTATTATTGAGTCTTAAATCATGTATTGTGTTAAGGTGAATTAATCGATTTATTCTCATGGTTAAGTGCTTTTTGTCAATGTTGTTGTTCTCATGACCTGGCTTTCTACCCAACCATTTTTTTATAATGTTTCATTGACCTTGACCTTTCTGTATCTGATGAATCTTTGGCCTTGAACATATTATCTGATTTCCTCCTTTTACACTGAAACAGGAGATTTTTCAAAGACATGACTGCCAATGGCCTAGAGAAGAAATCCAACTTTGAACAGCTTGAGTGAGTATTCAGAAGGCGTGTGTGTGCTTGCTCGTGCCGTGAGTGTGTTTAAGCATGCACACACACAGGCGTGTGGCTGTGGTTCAGAGCCATTCTAAGGCAGATGTACGGTGATGAATGCATTTGGAGAGACACAAAAGATTACTTCATCACTGTGTCTTTACAGGAAAGATGTAGGCCTCCACCTCTTCTTCCCTCAGGAGCTCATTGAAAGTATGAAGGTGAATGTGAATGCTTTATTCTTTATTCGTCAACTTATTCATAACACTCTACTTACAGCACATGTACTTTTATTAGAGAATGTATTGTAATTAACTTATCAATTAATTACTTAGTTATTATTCATTCTCTGTCATGAGAAAATAACTGTTTGAATAAGACAAGGTGTCAAAAGTTGTTGCTATACCCTGTAAGATTTTGTTCAGACATTATCTACTTCAGGAATGAGGCCCATTACTTAACCAACCCAAACTTTGTAGACTTTTTCTAGATGTGGTCAAGAGTGCTCAAGTGTGCTATTAAGGGTATTATAAACTATTGTACCCATTTGATTCTGTCAGCAATGCTAAATGGTTGTAATCATGCAACACTTTTTGTAATATCCAGCCATCAAATATCCCCATGATCATTAATTTCGGGGGAGACTATTCAAAAGTCATTTTCATTCTATGCCTGGGCTCCTTGAGCAGGGCCATCTGTCCTTTTGAAAGTAATGAAGCATAGTGTGCAGCGTCTTCTAGAGCACAAAAGGGAGGGGTGAGATAATTGTTCTAGTGCGCTTTGCTTGGTTCTTGGTTCAAATGTGTTGAACCAAAGAAAGGCATCTGTTACGTAAGAACTTTTGACACAAACATAAACAAACATAATCATCCAGTGTCACTGACTTTGTCAGTTATTATTTGAGTTCACCACATACTGTATCACGATACACAGGAACAAGATAGAGTTCCTCAGAAGCAAGAATGAAAAAGGAGATACAGTGTATAATAACAATACAGTTAATTAACTATTTATCTGTGGAAATGGAACACAGTTCTAGCCACCTCCCACCTAGAAATTACGTATAGACACTGAGACTTTGGTGTGAAAGTGTCCTGTATTCTGGGTGACTTGACCTGGAATGACTCATTGGTCATTTGTCTGTTTGTGTCTGTGGTAGCCAAAGCAGCTGAGGAAGATGATTCAGCAGACTTTCACGCAATATGCCACACTGAAGGAAATGGACTGCATCATGAAGTTCTTCCAGACACTTGCTGTCTTTAACAGCTGTGATGAGGAGGTCTTTGCCTGTGAGCTTGTGGTGAGAGACCTCACTGTCCTGAGTGACTAGTGATTATTTATTTTAGTTCATATGCATTATTAACAGATTATTTTCTTGTAGGCCACTGAGATAAAACACTAATAAAGTCATGTCATTGGAAATTAACTTGCCAATACATCAAGCCTTGCTCCTACTGTAGGTGCAATATAATTCTGTACAATACTGTGTTTATGCAAGTGTATAGAAAGAATCTCATTCAGGAGTACAACTCAAAGACTACTGCCAATGTATTGGTGCATGGTGAAGCCAGCAAAATTATTTTTCTTATTGGGAGGTAGAATATTGAAATAGAGGAAATCAGTCATGCTGATTTTACAGTGGCTAGTGGGGGAGCAAGTCAAGTCAAGTGGTTTTTATTGTCTTTTCAACCGTATACACTGTACTTAGTGAGATGAATTGATGCTACAATATCAGGAATTTTACAGCACAATTGAACCAATCATAATCAAAGACTGGAAGTATCTATTTTAGAAGCTCAATTGTAGACTCATCATAAATAGCTAAAAACAATAGCAAAAAAAAGATGTGATGCAATTTAAAATGCATTTTTGCAGTCTATTTGCAAATGCAGTCTAATTTTGATGTTTGGAGTTTGATGTTTTACTCTTCACAGCAAGGCTGGAGTCTAGCCGTGGATTTAGTCATCAGTTCACGAGGTATCTGCCAGCGCACAGACAAGAATTCCTCGGTAAGAGCTGATCACTAAACCAAATTGCATCATTAACCCAATCTACTATCAGTTAATTTCCATAATACTACAATGTGTTAACTCTTAGATCCGACATACACTATATGTTCTGGTAGTCTGCCCATAATTGTAATGAACTATTTTTGCAAACTTTTGCATGCATACTTCATGTACTGTATGGATACCCCAATTTGTGTTAATGTGTAGAGATGTTGTTAGAACAAAAATATGTAATAAATGCAAAATTTATTACATATATTTAATAATTCCTTAGTAAAATCTTTAAATGAATTTTGATGGCCTGCTTTAGTTTGCCAAACACACATTCCCATTGGTCTTACTCAGTGTCCTATATTGTTGTGTTTGTAGCCGATCTGCCTGGCGACCTTTGACAAGGTGAACAGTGTGAAATGCTCTCAGCAGGACAATGGGAAAGCACTTTTATCTGTAGACATCCAAGGAGCCAAACAGGTACAGTAGTCATGACAAACTGTCTGTCTGATCTCTGTCATATTTCATTACACTGATGCCCACAATGGTTTAAAGGAATATACCGGAGTAAGTTTAAGCATAGCCCTGCTGCACGAGCCTTCTAACAGCAATATATTTCGCATGAAATGAAAGAATTTCGAACAGCATAGACCTAACGCGAACGAGAAACACTTAACATTGAGTCAATGTAACCTCAGATCTTACTTTCGGTTTCCAGCAGTCAGGTCCCATTGATTCAGTGTAAAGTGCCTGTTTGCCTCTGCATTCGCGTTTGGGCTGTGCTGTACCAAATTATTTTGTTCTACTCGCTAACTAGCGCATTTAGCAAGCTCTTTGAACAGGGCTATGCTTGAATTCACTCCAGTATTTTCCTTTAATGTTACCTCTGACTGTTCCATGTCTCTCATGCAGCCTTTGACAGTAAATACAGCCACGCTGGCCATAGCTGAAAACATGGCCGACCTCATAGATGGCCACTGCCGACTGGAGAAAGGGCTCGACACATCTGTGATTGTGAGGCCTCACAAAGGTATTGGGAATATCACTGCTTTTCTGACTGAACTACCTGAGCAGATGTTCTTTTTAATGAGTTATCTGATTGAAATCTGCTATTGTTCCAGTAAAATTAGAGGATATGTAGTGAAGTTTAGTAAAATGTCATGTTCTTACAGTAGTCCTGTGGTTATGTTTATATCATGAAACTGGTCTTGCGAGAGCCTATTTCAAAAGTAGTTATCATGGTCTGAAGTGTCTGAAGTGTTTGCCAAGTTCCTTTCTTGTTACTCCTGCTCCCTGTTTATTTTGTATTATCACTAATAACACTGAGCAGTGGATATACTGTAGATAGATGGAGTCAAATCTAACCTTATGACCTTGTTTGTTTGTTTGTTCGGTTACACTTTATTTGAAGGTACCGTCATAACATGATATTGTCATTAACTATGACATGACATTGTCATGAATCTGTCATAAACTTTATACACCTGTCATTACTTCTGTCATTAAGTGTCACCCGGTGTTTGTTATGGTTAGGGTTAGGTTTAGGATTAGGGTTAAGGTATGTAATAGTCATGACAGGTTTATAAAGTTTATGACATTCTTGACAATGTCATGTCATAGTTAATGACAGTGTCACGTTAGTCTCATGATGGTACCTTCAAATAAAGTGTTACCATTTGTTCTGTTATGGTCTGTCCATCTCATGCTCTGAACCTTTCATTCCCAGGTCGAGAGGCGAGAGTATCTCTACCTCCGATCCCAGACAGGTGAGTTTGTACGTACGCTGCACAGCGCACTTGTGTTGTTAGTGATCGCTCAATGGTGTTTTTTGCCCCCACCGGCACCTTAGCCTAAAAGGCACTACCTCAGCCTTATTCCTAACCCTAACGCCCCCAACCCTCATCATAACCCTAAACTGAGGGGAGTAGTGCCTTGAAGGCAGCGCTGCCTGGAAGGCACCGTTGAGAGCAAAAAGACCTGTTTTAGTGACCAGCTCACCTGTCTCTAGCTTCCTCCTGTTGTGTTTTTCCTCCTGTCGCATGGAATGCTTGGTTTTGAGTTCTATTTTTGTTGTTGTTTATGTTTTCTACATGAGCCAAGAGAAACGCACCAGCAAACGCATCAGCACTGACAGAGTAGGTATGTGAGGTTGTCCCATTGTTTTATATTGAAACAGACCAGTTTGAGTGAGTGAGTGAGTGAGGTTGGTAAAGATGCAAGAAGTAAGAGAGAGTGTGTGTGTAGGTTAGTAAGAATGTAAGCAAGAGTGAACGCGTGTGGGTGAGAGTGAAAACTATTTACCTTTCTACACCTCATCCCAGGCTCAGACATTTATGCTGAGATTCCAGAGCAGGGTGCTGTCAATAATACATGTAAGTGTTTTTTTCCCTCTTTTTACTGTTTTACTGATATCTCGTTTGATATGTACACTGATGGTGTATTTGTTGAATGACAATAAAACAAGTCTAAGTCTAAGTTCAACATGCTTCTTTCTCAAGGTAAAGCAAATAGTTACAACTGGGAAAAAAACGACTTATTGAATTTAACCCCTGATTAACTCCCTGTCACTCTTCAGCTGTGAAATACGGCCTGTCAAGGGATGATATTGTCCTGGGTCGCATCCTTGGTGAGGGCTTCTTTGGGGAGGTCCATGAAGGCTGCTATAAAAGTCGGGTAGGTGTTTATGCATAATTTGGTAACACTCAACTTAAATCTGTATCTTTAAAGCATCATAAGCTCATTCATAAATGGTTGTGTATTATATGCAGAGTTTTGTAGTCCTGGACATAAATGGCTATACCTTTTCAAAGATATTCAAAAATAGTTATAATGACACTGAAAAGGGTTCTGCATCGAGATGCATCAGGCTTGGCTTATTCTTTTGGTACAGATATAACTGCAGTCATGACTACTTTTGAATAGCTATGTCAATTTATGTCAATCATGATACGGCATACTGAATACTTTATGAATTTGTTTATAATGCTTTATGGATACAGTCTTAGTCCATAACCAAACATGGTGTCATTCATGAAGCTGTCACTGAATGCAGTTTTAATGTCACATTGACACAAATTAAGTTTCAGAATTATGTTCATGCTGAGGATGTAGTCTTTTGCCTCTAAACATAGCATGTGGCCACTTTTTTTTCTAACTGAAATGGAAACAGTACTACCCAGCTGTTTGGCAGCGTTGTGTGTTTCATCTCTGTGAGGTGCGTGTAGTGCTAACCTGTGACATATCTCACCTTAGACTGGCGAACGCATCAGTGTGGCTGTGAAGACATGCAAAGAATGTGCCCCTGATGTAAAGGAAAAGTTCATGAGTGAAGCAGGTGATAATAGCTTTCATTAAAAAAGGATTGTGGTCTGTGTTTGACTTCACAACATGTGTAACGGAGGCCAGCACGGCTAGCTCGGTGGTAGTTGTAAATCCTCATCACCCAATTCCATGGGCGCTTCTAACACGCTGAGTTAGAAGCTCGGGCTTTGGCTCAGTTGGTTAGAGCGTTCCACTCCCACGCTCCATGCTCCCACGCCACCGGCTACACATGGAACCGTAACAAAAGCATTTATGTTGTGTATTGTTGTAGTGTAGTGTAGTCACGTCTGTCTATCACTGCATACAGTAATCATGAAGAACCTCGATCATCCCCATATCGTGAGTCTGATCGGGATCATTGAGGATGACCCAGTGTGGATTGTCATGGAGCTGTATCAGTATGGAGAGGTAAGGGGAATATGGTGAGGTTTTAGACCATCTCCACATCTTACATCTGTCCTGTAGGCGTTTTATTAAAGCTATAATCCGGCGTGAATCAACACCTAGCCCTGCTGTTTTATACTGCTAAGCGCTACTGAAAGCCACCTCTATGATAAAATTTTGTGCATCGTAGACCGAGTTTGCGAAACGGCAGCTAACACTAAGTGAATGAGGCATGTCAAAAATGAAACCTAATCGATTTGCTTTCGTTTTGAAATGCCCCATTCTGTTAACATTAGCTGCCGTTTCGCTATCTCAGTCTGCCTTGCATGAAATCCAGTGATTGAGGTGGCTAACAATAGCGCTTGGCACTACAAAACAGTAGGACTACGTGTTGATTCACGCCGGCTTTCTCCTTTAACTAAACAAACAAACAGGGTGACTGACACAGTGTGTTGTGTAACTCTGTGACTGTCTTTGATTGTGTCCATCAGCTTGGAAACTACCTTACAGAGAACCAACCCACCCTGACCAACGTCACTCTGGTGCTCTACTGCCTGCAGATCAGTAAAGCTCTGGCTTACTTGGAGGGAGTTAACATGGTGCACAGGTCAGAGCCCCTCAACCCTTGTTTGTAAAACGCACAAAAATATAAAAATAATAAAGTTCAGTGTTACTGTAAAATGACAAGTCAAAATCAAGTGTCACAGACCTCAGATTCAATAGAATTACTTCAAGACCCAATTTAGACTCTGTCTTGAACTTAAACTCTGGCTTGAGGTCTCTGCTTGAGGTTTGAGTCTATATTCAGGCTTTGGTTGGCTGTATTCTCAGCTTCTGTGGAAATCTATTAAAAGTACCATTCGGCATACAGTAGTTAGCCACGGTGTGACAGGAAAGATTGGTTATGTGCAGTGGTTAAAGTGAGATTTGGCAGGAGGGGGAACTCTCATATTTTATGTCGGCACAAACAAAGAAAAATGTATAGAAGAAGAATAGGATGATATTGTTCATTTATCAGAGGCGTTCCTCCCCACTTTAACCCCTGGTTATGTGGCGTTTAGACAACAAGAAGTTCAGTACCATGTACAGTAACTCACAGTTTATTATGAGGACATCAGCAGCAGCCACATCAGAAACATAGTGAATTGTATCTAATTGTATCTAATCTGTCATAAAGTGATGATTGGGCTGAATTAGCTTCCATGCTTTGTGACATAGAGACATTGCTGTGAGAAATATACTTGTGGCAAAACCAGACTGTGTCAAGCTGGGAGACTTTGGCCTGTCAAGATACATTGATGAGGAGGAGTATTACAAAGGTAACACAAAATGTCTTTTTTTTTTGTCTGAAGTGTGGAACAATGCCACGGTTATTAATGAATACATAGTAAATAAATAAATAAAAATTGATCATTTCTATACATGTAAGTTATTATAAATTTTCTGTCCTCTTCCTTTCTTTGCCCATTAAAGCCTCTATCAGTCGACTGCCTATTAAATGGATGGCACCAGAATCGATCAACTTTAGACGGTTTACATCAGCAAGTGATGTCTGGATGTTTGGTGAGTGTGGGAGGCGTATGATTGTCTTTGTGATCAGTTGTTTCACTGACAGCTGCACCCACTTGCTTGAGAACAGTTGCACTCTCACATTCATACATGTGAAAGCCCTTACGGAATATATCTGAAAGCCCACCTCTGCTTTTGGTTAACAGCTTTTGTGCTCGTTTCCTGCTTACCTGCAGGTATTTTTACAGTTTAGTGAGTTGCATCAGAAGAAATGTTCATTCATATACTGTACTATATTTAAAAGAGAAAAGAAAGCTGACCATTGCCCACAGTTGGTTTTTATATATCGTGTTATGACAACTGTGTGTGTGTGTGTGTGTGTGTGTGTGTGTGTGTGTGTGTGTGTGTGTGTGTGTGTGTGTGTGCTGTGTGAATGTTCAGCAGGCTTTTCATGCTGTGACGCATGTAGTTAGAGCTCAATCATAGTCAGTTTCCCCAGCACAGTCTGCACAGCAGTCATAATTGCCATTGGTAATGCAAGCAGGTGCAGAATGCGTCAGAGAATGATTCTGATAATGTGTTTATAGTCTGTGTCTGAGTATTTATGTGTGCCTGTGTCTGTGTTTGTATGTTGGTGTGTGTGTGTGTGTGTGTATCTGTGTGTGTGTGTGTGTGTGTGTGTGTGTGTGTGTGTGTGTGTGTGTGTGTGTGTTTGTGTGTATGTATGTGTGTGTGTGTGTGTGTGTGTGTGTGCGTGTGTGTGCGTGCGTGCGTGCGTGCGTGCGCGTGGGTGTGTGTGTGTGTGTGTGTGTATGTATGTGTGTGTGTGTGTGTGTTGCTGTGCTCACCAGCTGTCTGCATGTGGGAGATCATGAGCCGTGGCCAGCAGCCCTTCTTCTGGCTGGAGAACAAGGACGTCATCAACCTGCTGGAGAAAGGCGTGCGTCTGCCCAAGCCAGAGGACTGCCCGCCAACGCTCTATTCCATCATGACCCGCTGCTGGACCTACGACCCCCACCAGCGCCCAAAATTCCCTGAGCTGGTCTATAAGCTGAGGTAGGAGATTATTTTACAGTACTTGAGGACTGAGTCAAAATAATTTGGATCACAGATGATAAATAGATTGAGTTAATCTGATTTTGATCATAAGCATTGGGTAGTGTATGGAAATAGAATAAGCTTAGATTTGGCATTGGTGCATATCCTGATGTGTTACATCTGACGGCTCCATCCATAGATTTTACAATGTGCTTCATTATGGTATAGGTAGGTGTCATTTGAAAATAAATGGGCAAATGAAAAGGGAATGTCCTTATACTGGATGTCCAATAATGTTAATGTCAATTCATTTGGAAAGTACCTAAAAATATATCAAACATCATATACCTCTGTGATTTGTAATGGTAAAGATAAGACCAAGAAAGCCATATTGTGTTGTCATTCTTAATATTTTTCTTTGAAATTGACTCCTTACTATGTGTTCAGTTGCCCATATCTCAATATTTGTGTCTATAAGTATTTACCACTGTGCAAAACAGATTATGAGGGTGTTGTGTGTGTTAGAAGAAGCATGTCTTAATTCTTCTTCACCTGTTCTCTCTGTGGGTTGTGTGGTGTAAGACTATAAAGCTGTGATGTTTCTGTATACCGCTACATGTGAAGAGATAACATATGTGTCTGGTTACAGTGACGTCCACAAGATGGAGAAGGACCAGGAAGTTGAAATACAAAGGGACAAAGCCCGCTCATGTAGAACTCTAAACGAGCCGCCACCGAAGGTAAAAAACACTCACAAAAATGTACTAACAACACACACACACACGTGTGTACAAACACAGACACAAGCACATACAAATACAGAATGCAAGCTAACATGCTCACATAAGGTAAAAGTATTCACAAAATGCACTTACAATACACTCGCATACATGTACACATTACACACACAC
>JAODXP020000024.1:30136650-30154150 GCA_027497455.2 Sardinella longiceps
TATCACTTTTTCAAACATTATCTAGTCTACATATCCAGCTTTTTACAGACTATTTGTTACTATAAGAGTCAGTATTGAATAGAAGTATGCTGTGAAACAAGAATGTAGAAATCTTGGGTACAATAATACTCATATTCACAATATTATTATGCGATATACATTTGGCTTTCTTACTCAACAACACACTATTCTGATTTCACCATTCCTTATATCTAAACATGAACATGTTGGGTACAGCTCCAGCATATGCATCACCACTAGGCCTTTCTGACATTTGACTGCTATTCCTCTTTCTGTAAGTCACTTTGGATAAAAGCGTCTGCTAAATACATAAATGTAAAAGTAGATAACATGCTCAATATCTAATCATTTCACAACGGTACAACACATAGACAATGTAATACCTTCATGTCAATTTATACAGCCAAAGTCTCTAATCTCTAAGTTGAGCTATCATATTAGTCAGACGTTTCACCATTTACGTTTTGCGCAATGTTGTCATGTCATTAAACTTGCACAATCGTCCTTTTCTCTCTGCTGCTGCTGCTGCTGCTATGCGTATAGCTGCCACTGCCCCTCCATGTGGTCTGGGGGGTGGGGGGTAACCAGACTGGCCCTGAACAGGCCCACCACACAAATGTTTTGTGTTTCTCACACTGCTTACCACAGCGGGAACTAAAACTTTCCCAGAGGGTTTCGGCGTATGAAACCCTGAGTTCTTTTATACTGTGTATAATCGAGTCTGTGAAGCTATGCTAAAGCTAAATTGATGTGGGTTTTGAGTGACTGTATGTAATGTCTTTACTGTTAATCAAGTCTGTGAAGCTATGCTAAAGCTTATATGGATTTTTAATGTAGATGTAATGGGCTTTTATACATTATATTACTGTTTGAAATGAAAGTGTATTGAGGTGAAAGCCAACAGATGTTGCGATACAAACTCATGTTGAGAGCCAAATTGTCAAAGAAGTGATAATCGCATGAAAACATCCTGTTGTTTCTTATCTGATGGTATGGATGGCACCTGCCGTGTGAGTTTTGTGTCAAAGAGAAACTAGTCGTTGAATTTATCATGTAAATACTTACAGGTGTCCTTTATAACACCTTATGATGCATTAGTGTACTGATTACTGCTGACTGATACAGTAAGTGAATAATATACTGTATATATTAAATGAATCATATGGCATAGTTAGTATTACAGTCTGTGGTCTGGGGGAAAACATAACATTGCCCCCTCACAACCCCCACCGGCCACAAAATGTGAAGTGCTGTACATGTATGTCTCATGAGCACACACAGACATCTCACTAATTCACACTATGTCATCCAGTTCTACATAACAACCTAATTGAAAAACGTACCTACCGGTATTTCTACTGCTGTTAAGCATCTCTTTGATATTGTTTTCCTGTCACCATCTTCAAAGTCTCAAATGTTGCATTAAGCGCAATAGCATACTGTTCTATTAGCCATTAAAGAAACTTTCGATTAAGGGCCCTTCGTGTACAAAATAACTCAGCATGACCAAACCCATTACAAGTTCTGCATTTATAAACCATAAACCAAGCAAACAAACTAGGAACCAAGAATCAGCCTGAAACAGGAATGTGTGTCTTGATTATTAATTTCACCTACACCTAGGATACTGCAGCCTTTCCAGATCAAACACAGAATGACAGTTACATACAATAGTCATACAGCTTTGAGTAGGTGCATGACAGAGAGCAAAAATGTCCAAAGTAAAATTTTATAGGAATGTCGCTATATATTGCTACTAAGAAACAAATCTATACCCACTGTAGTCAATCCACAAGATTCAAGCATACAGTCCACAAGATGACAGCTATACTGATCACATAAACTGTTGTATGTGAAAATGTTGTATTTGTAATGACCTTTGGTGTCAATAAGCAATGCAAGGTGCAATGTCAAGAGTTCCAGGCATGTGTCACAGACTTCATTCTCTACTGTAAGTAAGTTTAGGCCTAACATTACAAGGACTTTGCAGCCACTGTTTCAAAGTAAAGCGCTGAATAGTGTTATTTCAATTGTTTAAAACAGTCAGCGGTTTATTTTGTTTGAAAGCAGCATTTTTGCGTAATTCAAAAATCCTTCTTCTAACTTGATTTTGAAGTTGTGAATTTGTGGTTGTGTTTTACTGATAGAGTTTGTGGTTGTGTTTTACAGATAGATGCCATGCTACAGTACGTGACGACCCACCGCCAAATTATTTGAACAAGGGTAGCCTTCTGAACTTCGCATACACATTTTACAGTGTCAAGGATCAATCAATAGATGCCTTTGTCCTTGCCTTTGCCCTTGTTACATTTAGATTCATTTTGAAAATCTAAACGGAACAGCACCCAAAAATGTATTCACACTGAATAACAGGCTTCTTTACTGTCATAACCTGTGTGCCCACCCTTTCCCTTTCTGTGATGCCTCAGGTTTAGTGTTTGTTGTTATTACAGGATACTTAAAGGTACAGTTAGATTGTTTTAAAGATATTTTTAGGGCTTTTTGCCTTTAATTTGATAGGACAGTAGAGAGAGTGACAGGAAATGAGTGGGAGAGAGAGAGAGAGATGGGTGAGGATCATGAAATGACCTTGGGTCGGACTCAAACCCGAGTCTCTGGATTGTAGGGCTGTAACGATATTGTATTGAATCGAGAAATCATGATACACCCTTTCAAAGTTCTGTAATCCTTCAGTCCAGAAAACAACCACATGATATCATGCGATGGTGCCTCCAATCTTCAAAACAATATCATTATTATTTTTAAACTTTAAAAAACATATTATTAGTCTCTTGCAACCTATTCGAGCCATAAACGATTATCAAAAAGATATATTTAAAAAATCGTGGGGTAGTATCGAACCGTAGGTCAAAAATCGTGATACGAACCGAATCATGAGTTGGGTGTATCGTTACAGCCCTACTGGATTGACATATTCACGTATTGACTGGTATGACATATTAGCCCGCTGAGCCATGGCACCCCCAGTTAGAATTTTTGGCAGGAAAAAATACGTGCACACATAACTTTGGATGATTTTCTGAAATGTGACCAGCTGTGGACTACTGTTTAGGGCTTCGGCCTTGGAACCGAAGGGTGGCCAGTTTGATGAGGTTCTCTTGAGCAAGGCACCTAACCCCTCAATGCCCCCGGGCAGGTGTTTAATGAGTGCAAGGAGTGTATCTCACTAATTCACAATTTGGTTAAAAGAGGGGATTATCATGTATTTTTTAGGGCTGTAACGATATTGTATCGAATCGAGAAATCGTGATACGCAGAGTCACAATACTGTATCGTGATACAAGAAGGTAGAATCGTGATACGCCCTTTCAAAGCTCTGTAACCCTTCAGTCCACAAAACAACCACATGATATGATGCAATGGTGCTTCCTAGCTTCAAATCAATATCAATATTATTTTTAAACTCAAAAAAACATATAAGTGGCCTCTTGTAACCTATTCTAGCCATAATTGATTATCAAAAAGATATAATTTAAAAATCGTGGGGTGTATCGAACCGTAGGTCAAAAATCGTGATACAAACCAAATCGTGACTTGGGTGTATCGTTACAGCCTTAGTATTTTTACACAATTTGTAGACTAGTTAAGTCCCAAACATGTAAATAAATAAAAGGGGCATTTAAAGCAATACTGCAAAAGGACTGTATGTATTGGAATGAACTGTATTCTCCACAAAACAAACTTAGCCTGGTAGACCTGACTTTTAAGTAGACACAAAGGGTAATATTCTCTAGGTGCTTAAGTCCAAAAAAGTGCTTGGCCTGTATTCTCGCAGGTCCCTAAGTCAAAAAAAGTGCTTAGCCTGCACCAACGAGTCTGGGAACTCTCCGTAGACATTACATTTTCTTTCCATCGGGTGAAAACTTTGTTCAAACTTTAAACCTATTGGTTCCGCCTTCAATGTGTCTTCACTGGTCAGAGATTAAAAAAATAAAATCTATTCAAAGCTACTTTGTATATGAAAGTATCAGTAAACAAAACTTTTGGAGACTGGCAGTCCTTCTATAGTTAAATGAAATTGGTGTTTTGTGCATGAGTCGGGGTTATGTACAAGTTCAGTTTTTTTTTTTTTTTTTTAATAATAATATTATGTCAAGAGTCAGGCCCTCCAGAGCTTCAGATCATAAGGATATCCACTGAACATTAAAAAAAGTCACTGACCCAGATTGCCCAACTTGTCATTTTGTATCCGACTTGAAGCTTAGTGACACTAACAGCTAGTATGAAAGCAATGATTACTGTATAGTTCTGTCTCGAGCTGTATATAGGACTAGCAGCACTGTCTTCACAGAGGATTAGCCAACACTGACCATTACTCTTACACATGACAGATCTTATCCACTATGCACAAGCACTGGGAGAAGCTAAACTTCTCAACGGATATGCCTTATGACAATAGTGCCAACCACCTGAGGACCTGTTTGTTAGGAGAGATGAGGTCAGGATTTTTGATAGCATTTCAAATATAAACAGATGAGAAAGTGTTTTCACCCCCTTTTAATGTCTTCCACTGAGAAACTATTAAGTGGCACTTAAACATGGTTGGAAAGGTTAAGAAGTAGGCTAAAGCAAAAATAAATACAGACCCCCTTGATAAAAAAGAAATGAAGATTTATCAGCAGAATAGATATCATGCTGATTTGTGCTGTTTCAGCACTTTGAAATAAAGTCATCTCTTTGTTGCAATACAGATATTCAGTCAATGAATTAGGAAGCGCTAAGTGGAGAAAGTTGTGTGTTTGGCTCGAGGATTGTCATGTATAAAAAATGTAGGCAACACTTAATTCAAAACAGAATCGGAACACTTCTCAATTTGCTCGAATTGGAATCAATGTCTGAGTAGGCTTGCACTTACCTCCAACACGAGCATGAGCGCAGGGCTTTTTTCACCTGGATGTAGACTGGTCATATCAACTTCTGATGCAGTGGCCCACACTAATTCTGCTCAAAACGGGCCTCTTCACATGGTCCTCCAGCCGCACTCACTGTCCCCCTGCTGGTTCATGCGACGTGAATTGAAGACAACAGCGAAATTAAGCACTAATAGAAAATGTAGAATTGGTAAAGTTTCTCCAGTTCAAACTAGTCTGTTCCAGATTGCAATTGCCAACGCTGTCAGACATAATATAAAGGTATGAATAACTGTATATCCTAGCGTAGACTATAGTCTGATGATATAGGCTAGTGACATGATGACTCCAAGGCTTTATGATATCGAATGTAAGCAGCGACCGTGAGCAGGAAGTTAATTGAAGCCGCTCAGCTCCCCCCACACCATTGACACAATATCTCACTAAACAAAATTGGAGCTGCTATCATCGTGTTTAGGCTACTTATTTATGTGTGCTATACTGTTTACTATATATGGTCAATTATAACTATTTAAACTCATGGGATAGAATGTTTCATATAGTTCGTAAGTCCTGACCAGGGTCCTCCCCATGTCCTCTCCTCAGTACTTGTCACCTCAAAAAGGCATCCATCAAAAAATAGGTCAATGGGGCCCCCTGCTGACTACCCAGTGGAAGCAGATTGCAGGCTAGTAGGCCATGTCAAATAATAGGACATGTGTGGAGCTAAATATGTCATTACTGCCGATAACATGTCAATTAACTGAACGCGTGTTTTTAAGGATTCAAATAAGTTTATTTGTCAGGTGTATGATGAGGCAACTGATGCAAAAATTGCAGTGAAACATGTCTAGTATAGTGTGCTGTTGTAACCTATGTAAGAGGGCAGGGTGATGGTGTACTACTATGTAGGCTACCAATGGTGTAGATTGGTTCAGTGTTTTTTGTGTGTAGCTTATCTTTATCCTAGGCACTGTGCACAGTGGCGACAGTGTTTGTAGCTGGAATGAATGGGGAACGTATGGTAGAGGGGAAATTAATTCCATAAGCTACAAATACTATTTTGCGTATATGCCTGAGGTAGGCTTAGAAATAAAAACGCTCAATTTCCCCCCTAGTCCCCTTCAAGGAAATGTGAATAAAGGGTAGGCCTATGTAATATACACATATATATTACATATTACAACGTATATACGTTATACTATTACAACGTATCACTATGAAGGGAATATATGAATGAAAAGTCATAAGCATATATAAATCTATGGTCATACTAATTGTAATAGACTGGGGACGCTGAAAGGCGCAAATAGGCCTAGTAGGATGGCTAGGTTTTAAATGGAGGTGTTAATGTGTTGAAACTGCCTGACACCAACACGCTGTTTTTTTTTTAATCTTTAGATTTTTAATCTCAATTGATAGCCTAGGCCACATTGTTGCACATACGTAACTTTGGCCACTATACTTCCAATGCCAGTGACGACCTCGATGAGGTGTGATGTTTTCAGTTCCATCTAGATGTATGAGTACGAGTGTACAGTCAAAACTTATCGCGCCCTTGTCAAATATCCTGCACTTGACGCAACTTAGTAGCCTACAGAAATAAGGAAGTGACAATCTATGGGTGTGGCCAGAGTCTTGTATTCTACCGATGCACTGTTATGGTACAGGAACCTAAAACCGTTTAGTGTGCAGTGAGGAGGCTGTCCAGAGGATGTCTTTTCCATCAGGTCAGTGTAACTTTGAAATCTCCTAAATGTTCCATGACTTGAAGAACTTTAGTATTGTTTCATCAGAAGTTAAAACTTGTATTTTCACTGGCCAATTTAATGAAGGAAGTTCATTTTAGTGGATGAGAAAGATATAGCTCATCGGAAAACATTATGTCGTGTCTTGGTGACTTGGTGAAGCTTCTCCCAAGAGACAGCGGCTGTGCAGGTGCTGCTTCTTACGTGAGACATTGTGTAGAATATATTTAATTATATCTCTTAACATTTGTCATGAAAAGGTATTAACATTTGTTTGATAAGGCCTGGTGTTAATGAAAGATGGGTGTGTTTAGTTTTGTGATATGTTTACTGTAGGTGCGTTTACAATATAATGCTATTGAGAAAGGTTATCAGTGGAACTGTTTCACTCTAGTGTAGGTCACAATCTGAAGCAGTTTGCCAGCTCTTATTATTAAGAGTGAGTGAGTGAGGTCTTGTTCCTGACAAATTTGTACAGCTATTACAAAGGATCAAGTGTTGGCATTCAAGAAAATCCTCAACCTATGCAACATAACTGCTTACTCAAAAGCAAAATAATCACCCGATGCCTATTGCCTAATTCAGTAGTTTCCTGTGTGCTGCTGTGGCCTGCCAGCATGTAGGCTAGCCTGGCTCAGATGTGAGCCGTTCCACATGGGCTGGTGCGGTAGCTGGGGCAGGTTTATAGGTGTGACAGCAGGAACACACATTCCAGTGCCTTAGGGCCCATGGCACTAGCCTACTCACTGGGCACCTCACCCCTCCCACTTCCTGTGAGAGACCAAGAGTACGAGCCATGCTGCCTGGCTACATGGGATGCACTTGGGATTGGGAAGGCCACGCTGAGGAGTGAGGAACCTGTCACATCTTTTCTGGCTGTACTGTTTTAACACTAGTCAGTGTAGCCTTTTTTTGAACCATCTTAACAAGTCCCCCTCAGCAACAGGCCTTTTAAGCGTTAGATGGACCCACTGTTAAAACCATGTGGGAAAAGTCAAAAGTATTTTCTTGACACTGTTACAGCTCTCTTTCATCCTGGCGATAGATTCAGAGAAAAACAAAAAAAAAGTGTCTTTACTGTAGTGGGATTTCAAGTTGCACGCTTTTTAAAATGAAGCCTGTCTGGTCCTGTATAGAGTTCTGGGTATTTTGAGAGTAATGTTACACAAGAGAGGGGGTACAAGTGTGTGTTCTGAAATCATGTTGGCAACACTTTCACTTTATTTAGCTGTTCTGATTGCAAGAGCACAGTGCTATAACTACAGGAAGCTGAACATGTATTGACAGCCACCCCCACTTTGGCTTTTGCCTGCATCAAGACGCCCTGTGCCAGATTACAAAAATGTTCTCATTAAGAAAGAAACACACACACACACACACACACACACACACGGTGTCTCTGAGGAACACAACAAGCTCTCTGTTCTGTCACTCTTGATCTTATACTTTTACTATTGGTGTGTAATCCGAGGTTATGCGCTCGGGTGGAAGTAGGCTAATGCACAGTCACTAGCTGAAGAGAGTGTCACTACTATAATGTAGGCTAGTCTTGATGTTTTATAAAAAAAGAACGAGAATGCTGACAGTAGTGGCAGGAAATGTCACTCGATTTTGTAAGCACGTGATACAAGTATAGGTGCATCATGTCACATGCACTTTGAGCTCCATTGTTTTGGCCCATTTGTTTGTTTTTCTGTGGCAATATTGTATGACATTTAAAACGTGTCAAAAGGGAAGTGGCTGGCAGGAGCCCCAGGCTGATCCATACTATTTTCTATTTGAAATACTTGCTTCAGTGGCAGACTTCCTATTTTTACCTCACCAACTGAAAAAAACTTCTATTTCTGTTCTCTCTCTCTCTCTCTCTCTCTCTCTCTCTCTCTCTCTCTCTCTCTCTCTCTCTCTCTGTAGTATATTCTTCATGTTTCATTCTTTCCTCTGTAGTAGCACCCAAAGGATTTCCTATGTGTATTCCTGTTTGCCTCCTATCGTTAGGCTGATCATAAGAACCATTGAATACACAGAGAGAAGAAAATGTCTGTGCTGTTTGTCCGGACTCCAACCGAGTTCACTGTGTTCTAGATAACACCTCTCGGACGCCTCAGCCGACACTAGACCTAACATAGGAAATAATAGGAAACGTTTCCACTTAAGCACGTGTGTTGACTTGCGTTGTGTCTGCTTTTATTCCTTGTGCCTTTGGCAGGTTTGTCATCTGCTGTCCGATCAGCTGTTCCCATTGTGTCACTGGATCAAATGTTTCTTTAACCAATGTCTCTCTGCATTTGTTTGTGTCATTTTCTTTTTTTAATATGTATATCTTTGCATTTAAAAGTTAACTGTCAGATATAGTTGTATGTTTTGCTGTGCCAACTGCATCTGGTCATCTTTTTGGACATGATATGCATTTTTTATTGTCTGCTGAATTATTGGCTTTCTTCTGGGCATAATTTGTGTATGTCTTCTTCTTCTTCTTCTTTTTCTTCTTCTTCTTCTTCTTCTTCTTCTTCTTCTTCTTCTTCTTCTTCTTCTTCTCCTCTGAAGCAGAGATGAGGCAACCTGTGGCGTCACATTGAAGTCAGAGATGGCAGGGGACACCAGTACATTGTCCTGGAAACTGTCAACCCCCGCAAGTCCACAGGTAGACATGGGGGCCCCAGATCTTGGGCTTGGTAGTGGTGAACTACCCATGAAGATCTTGAAGGTGTGCTTCACCAGCAACAGCTCGAACCCTGGCAAAAACTTCAAGCTGGTCAAATGTGACAGCTCCTGGGAGATCAGGGTGAGCTGCTGAGTCTTGTTTTGTTCATTCATACTATCACTTCCTTGTGTTTATTATACATTATTATTAGAAAGAGAGAAATATCTAGAAGATATATCTAATCCACTTGTTATTTGGTTTTACAAATTATGATTGTGTTCACTAGCAAAACCTCAGCATATTGTGTGTGCTAGATTACTAAGATCTAAGTGCTTGTCTTCACAACCCACTTCAGGCAATTATCCAGTCCATCATAGACAGCGGTCGGCTTGGGCCAAACATCCTGTACCCGCAATGCTATGGGCTGCACCTGAAGCACCTGAAGTCCAAGGAGGTGCACTGGCTCCACCCACAGATGACAATTGGGGAGGTAGAGCAGAAGTATGAGCAGCAGCACGTGGAGGCGGAATGGAGGTGAGAATTCTTGGTACTCTGAGCCATTTCTGAGTAAACGCTGTGATGCAGTTCCTGATAGTATTCAGGCGCCGTGCCTGATTTCAGGCGTAGGCTACCAACTTTACCTTGGGGGGAAAATGCTTGCCTTGAGATATATAGAGGTGGGATTAAAGTAAGATTAAACTAATATTTAAACATATTCTTCTCATTGTACCCTTGTATAAGTCATGACTTGTATAAGTAATGACATTTTCTGAGTTAAATGTGCATCCTTGCACGGCCATCACTGCCTACTAGCTGAAGATATGAAATTTGCCCATAACCAAGTAGTGCTCTAAAAATGTGACGCAAATATAACACCCTCACCCGTGCCCACCTCCCCACAATGGAAAAAAGTTCAGACTCAGTATTTTTTTCACTATCAGCCCTGTGTAATGTAATCTACTTCACTTTAGTGAAATGGCCAGTTGTGGAGGTGCCAGTTATTGCAAAGTAATGTTTTCTATCGTATGATTTGTTTTCTATCTGTGGTTTATCAGAAATATTCATATGCTTTGACTAGGAGAATAGCTATTGTATCTTAAAATATCTCCTACATGAGCAGACAATGCTCTCTGTCATCAAAGGAGATATCTTGGGCTTCAGAGGGACTGAAGAGGGACTGCGTCAGTGTGTCTGGGATGTTTCCTCATCAGCTGTCTAAATAGTAAAACTCCCGTAGGCTTCTCTCAGTTCTCCTTCACATTAGTTATTTTTCTTGATAAAAGAGAAGACGTCATTGATGAGTCTGTTTCAGATAGCTCTTTTTCTCTGTGAGTTCATGTTCTTGCTAAATGTTGTTTGTTTGCAGATATGACCTAAGGATACGGTATATTCCCAAAGACTTCATGGAGAAGTTTAAAGAAGATACAACTACCCTAATGTATTTTTACCAACAGGTAACTTTGCAGTCTCTCTCTCTCTCTCTCTCTCTCTCTCTCTCTCTCTCTCTCTCTCTCTCTCTCACACACACACATAGTATGTGTGATGGAAACTGAAGAAGTAGTTTCCTGTTACAAGAAACTACTAGGTGGATGTGTTTGAACTGTTGAGATGGGATTTATAGCAGGTTTTTCCAACATAAAGGTCAAGTTCATGAGACTATTAAATTAATAGCTTTAAAATTTTATATAATAAATAGATACTATTACTAAGAGAAATAAAATAAATGGTACTTTTATTGTGCAAACAGGTGTAAGCTACAACCCTTATGATATGGGCAAAGTTAGAGGTCAGACAAAGAGTTTGTCTTGCAGCAATGGAATCTGTTGTGTGGCATGTTGGAGCATTGAACAGATAAATCTGTTGTAGTTAAACGTTTTTCCGAATTGTATATCATTTATTTAAATTGGAATGTTGTACCTCGATCTATTCCTCAGGTGCGTTCTGACTATATGCAGTACTACGCCTCTAAAGTCAGTGATGGGATGGCCTTAACGCTGGGCTGCTTAGAGATACGGTAGGAATCTTTTTGTGAAATTGCATTTGGACAATAAACATGTAAGCGTATTATTGAGTCTTAAATCATGTATTGTGTTAAGGTGAATTAATCGATTTATTCTCATGGTTAAGTGCTTTTTGTCAATGTTGTTGTTCTCATGACCTGGCTTTCTACCCAACCATTTTTTTATAATGTTTCATTGACCTTGACCTTTCTGTATCTGATGAATCTTTGGCCTTGAACATATTATCTGATTTCCTCCTTTTACACTGAAACAGGAGATTTTTCAAAGACATGACTGCCAATGGCCTAGAGAAGAAATCCAACTTTGAACAGCTTGAGTGAGTATTCAGAAGGCGTGTGTGTGCTTGCTCGTGCCGTGAGTGTGTTTAAGCATGCACACACACAGGCGTGTGGCTGTGGTTCAGAGCCATTCTAAGGCAGATGTACGGTGATGAATGCATTTGGAGAGACACAAAAGATTACTTCATCACTGTGTCTTTACAGGAAAGATGTAGGCCTCCACCTCTTCTTCCCTCAGGAGCTCATTGAAAGTATGAAGGTGAATGTGAATGCTTTATTCTTTATTCGTCAACTTATTCATAACACTCTACTTACAGCACATGTACTTTTATTAGAGAATGTATTGTAATTAACTTATCAATTAATTACTTAGTTATTATTCATTCTCTGTCATGAGAAATAACTGTTTGAATAAGACAAGGTGTCAAAAGTTTTTGCTATACCCTGTAAGATTTTGTTCAGACATTATCTACTTCAGGAATGAGGCCCATTACTTAACCAACCCAAACTTTGTAGACTTTTTCTAGATGTGGTCAAGAGTGCTCAAGTGTGCTATTAAGGGTATTATAAACTATTGTACCCATTTGATTCTGTCAGCAATGCTAAATGGTTGTAATCATGCAACACTTTTTGTAATATCCAGCCATCAAATATCCCCATGATCATTAATTTCGGGGGAGACTATTCAAAAGTCATTTTCATTCTATGCCTGGGCTCCTTGAGCAGGGCCATCTGTCCTTTTGAAAGTAATGAAGCATAGTGTGCAGCGTCTTCTAGAGCACAAAAGGGAGGGGTGAGATAATTGTTCTAGTGCGCTTTGCTTGGTTCTTGGTTCAAATGTGTTGAACCAAAGAAAGGCATCTGTTACGTAAGAACTTTTGACACAAACATAAACAAACATAATCATCCAGTGTCACTGACTTTGTCAGTTATTATTTGAGTTCACCACATACTGTATCACGATACACAGGAACAAGATAGAGTTCCTCAGAAGCAAGAATGAATAAGGAGATACAGTATATAATAACAATACAGTTAATTAACTATTTATCTGTGGAAATGGAACACAGTTCTAGCCACCTCCCACCTAGAAATTACGTATAGACACTGAGACTTTGGTGTGAAAGTGTCCTGTATTCTGGGTGACTTGACCTGGAATGACTCATTGGTCATTTGTCTGTTTGTGTCTGTGGTAGCCAAAGCAGCTGAGGAAGATGATTCAGCAGACTTTCACGCAATATGCCACACTGAAGGAAATGGACTGCATCATGAAGTTCTTCCAGACACTTGCTGTCTTTAACAGCTGTGATGAGGAGGTCTTTGCCTGTGAGCTTGTGGTGAGAGACCTCACTGTCCTGAGTGACTAGTGATTATTTATTTTAGTTCATATGCATTATTAACAGATTATTTTCTTGTAGGCCACTGAGATAAAACACTGATATAGTCATGTCATTGGAAATTAACTTGCCAATATATCAAGCCTTGCTCCTACTGTAGTACAATATGATTCTGTACAATACTGTGTTTATGCAATTGTAGAGAAAGTATCTCAGAAGTACAGCTCAAAGACTACTGCCAATGTATTGGTGCATGGTGAAGCCAGCAAAATTATTTTTCTTATTGGGAGGTAGAATATTGAAATATTAGAGGAAATCAATCATGCTGATTTTACAGTGGCTAATGGGGGAGCAAGTCAAGTCAAGTGGTTTTTATTGTCTTTTCAACCGTATACACTGTACTTAGTGAGATGAATTGATGCTACAATATATCAGGATTTTTACAGCACAATTGAACCAATCATAATCAAAGACTGGAAGTATCTATTTTAGAAGCTCAATTGTAGACTCATCATAAATAGCTAAAAACAATAGCAAAAAAAAGATGTGATGCAATTTAAAATGCATTTTTGCAGTCTATTTGCAAATGCAGTCTAATTTTGATGTTTGGAGTTTGATGTTTTACTCTTCACAGCAAGGCTGGAGTCTAGCCGTGGATTTAGTCATCAGTTCACGAGGTATCTGCCAGCGCACAGACAAGAATTCCTCGGTAAGAGCTGCTCACTAAACCAAATTGCATCATTAACCCAATCTACTATCAGCTAATTTCCATAATACTACAATGTGTTTACTCTTAGATCCGACATACACTACATGTTCTGGTAGTCTGCTCATAATTATAATGAATTATTTTTGCAAACTTTTGCATGCATACTTCATGTACTGTATGGATACCCCAATTTGTGTTATTGTGTAGAGATCTTGTTAGAGCAAAAATATGTAATAAATGCAAAATTTATTACATGTTTTAATATTTAATAATTCCTTGATGGCCTGATTTAGTTTGCCAAACGCATTCCCATTGGTCTTACTCAGTGTCCTATATGTTGTTTCTAGCCGATCTGCCTGGCGACCTTTGACAAGGTGAACAGTGTGAAATGCTCTCAGCAGGACAATGGGAAAGCACTTTTATCTGTAGACATCCAAGGAGCCAAACAGGTACAGTAGTCATGACAAACTGTCTGTCTGATCTCTGTCATATTTCATTACACTGATGCCCACAATGGTTTAAAGGAATATACCGGAGTAAGTTTAAGCATAGCCCTGCTGCACGAGCCTTCTAACAGCAATATATTTCGCATGAAATGAAAGAATTTCGAACAGCATAGACCTAACGCGAACGAGAAACACTTAACATTGAGTCAATGTAACCTCAGATCTTACTTTCGGTTTCCAGCAGTCAGGTCCCATTGATTCAGTGTAAGGTGCCTGTTCGCTTCTGTGTTCGCGTTTAGGCTGTGCTGTACCAAATTATTTTGTTCTACTTGCTAACTAGCGCATTTAGCAAGCTCTTTGAACAGGGCTATGCTTGAATTCACTCCAGTATTTTCCTTTAATGTTACCTCTGACTGTTCCATGTCTCTCATGCAGCCTTTGACAGTAAATACAGCCACGCTGGCCATAGCTGAAAACATGGCCGACCTCATAGATGGCCACTGCCGACTGGAGAAAGGGCTCGACACATCTGTGATTGTGAGGCCTCACAAAGGTATTGGGAATATCACTGCTTTTCTGACTGAACTACCTGAGCAGATGTTCTTTTTAATGAGTTATCTGATTGAAATCTGCTATTGTTCCAGTAAAATTAGAGGATATGTAGTGAAGTTTAGTAAAATGTCATGTTCTTACAGTAGTCCTGTGGTTATGTTTATATCATGAAACTGGTCTTGCGAGAGCCTATTTCAAAAGTAGTTATCATGGTCTGAAGTGTCTGAAGTGTTTGCCAAGTTCCTTTCTTGTTACTCCTGCTCCCTGTTTATTTTGTATTATCACTAATAACACTGAGCAGTGGATATACTGTAGATAGATGGAGTCAAATCTAACCTTATGACCTTGTTTGTTTGTTTGTTCGGTTACACTTTATTTGAAGGTACCGTCATAACATGATATTGTCATTAACTATGACATGACATTGTCATGAATCTGTCATAAACTTTATACACCTGTCATTACTTCTGTCATTAAGTGTCACCCGGTGTTTGTTATGGTTAGGGTTAGGTTTAGGATTAGGGTTAAGGTATGTAATAGTCATGACAGGTTTATAAAGTTTATGACAGATTCTTGACAACGTCATGTCATAGTTAATGACAGTGTCACGTTAGTCTCATGATGGTACCTTCAAATAAAGTGTTACCATTTGTTCTGTTATGGTCTGTCCATCTCATGCTCTGAACCTTTCATTCCCAGGTCGAGAGGCGAGAGTATCTCTACCTCCGATCCCAGACAGGTGAGTTTGTACGTACGCTGCGCTCTTGTGTTTTAGTGATCGCTCAATGGTGTTTTTTGCCCCCAACGGCACCTTCCAGGCAGCACAGCCTAAAAGGCACTACCTCAACCTTATTCCTAACCCTAACCCCCTCAACCCTCATCCTAACCCTAAACTGAGGGGAGTAGTGCCTTGAAGGCAGCGCTGCCTGGAAGGCACCGTTGAGAGCAAAAAGACCTGTTTTAGTGACCGCTCTGTCTCTAGCTTCCTCCTGTTGTGTTTTTCCTCCTGTCGCATGGAATGCTTGGTTTTGAGTTCTATTTTTGTTGTTGTTTATGTTTTCTACATGAGCCAAGAGAAACGCGCCAGCAAACGCATCAGCACTGACAGAGTAGGTATGTGAGGTTGTCCCATTGTTTTATATTGAAACAGACCAGTTTGAGTGAGTGAGTGAGTGAGTGAGTGAGTTGGTAAAGATGCAAGAAGTAAGAGAGTGTGTGTGTAAATTAGTAAGAATGTAAGCAAGAGTGAGCGCGTGTGGGTGAGAGTGAAAACTATTTACCTTTCTACACCTCATCCCAGGCTCAGATATTTATGCTGAGATTCCAGAGCAGGGTGCTGTCAATAATACATGTAAGTGTTTTTTTTGTTTCTCTTTTTACTGTTTTACTGATATCTCGTTTGATATGTACACTGATGGTGTATTTGTTGAATGACAATAAAACAAGTCTAAGTCTAAGTTCAACATGCTTCTTTCTCAAGGTAAAGCAAATAGTTACAACTGGGAAAAAAACGACTTATTGAATTTAACCCCTGATTAACTCCCTGTCACTCTTCAGCTGTGAAATACGGCCTGTCAAGGGATGATATTGTCCTGGGTCGCATCCTTGGTGAGGGCTTCTTTGGGGAGGTCCATGAAGGCTGCTATAAAAGTCGGGTAGGTGTTTATGCATAATTTGGTAACACTCAACTTAAATCTGTATCTTTAAAGCATCATAAGCTCATTCATAAATGGTTGTGTATTATATGCAGAGTTTTGTAGTCCTGGACATAAATGGCTATACCTTTTCAAAGATATTCAAAAATAGTTATAATGACACTGAAAAGGGTTCTGCATCGAGATGCATCAGGCTTGGCTTATTCTTTTGGTACAGATATAACTGCAGTCATGACTACTTTTGAATAGCTATGTCAATTTATGTCAATCATGATACGGCATACTGAATACTTTATGAATTTGTTTATAATGCTTTATGGATACAGTCTTAGTCCATAACCAAACATGGTGTCATTCATGAAGCTGTCACTGAATGCAGTTTTAATGTCACATTGACACAAATTAAGTTTCAGAATTATGTTCATGCTGAGGATGTAGTCTTTTGCCTCTAAACATAGCATGTGGCCACTTTTTTTTCTAACTGAAATGGAAACAGTACTACCCAGCTGTTTGGCAGCGTTGCGTGTTTCATCTCTGTGAGGTGCGTGTAGTGCTAACCTGTGACATATCTCACCTTAGACTGGCGAACGCATCAGTGTGGCTGTGAAGACATGCAAAGAATGTGCACCTGATGTAAAGGAAAAGTTCATGAGTGAAGCAGGTGATAATATCTTTATTAAAAAAGGATTGTGGTCTGTGTTTGACTTCTTGTTAACATCACAACATGGAACCGTAAAAAAAGCATTTATGTTGTGTATTGTTGTAGTGTAGTGTAGTCACGTCTGTCTATCACTGCATACAGTAATCATGAAGAACCTCGATCATCCCCATATCGTGAGTCTGATCGGGATCATTGAGGATGACCCAGTGTGGATTGTCATGGAGCTGTATCAGTATGGAGAGGTAAGGGGAATATGGTGAGGTTTGAGACCATCTCACAGTATCTGTCCTAGGCGTTTTATTAAAGCTATAATCCGGCGTGAATCAACACCTAGCCCTGCTGTTTTATACTGCTAAGCGCTACTGAAAGCCACCTCGATGATAAAATTTTGTGCATTGTAGACCGAGTTTGCGAAACGGCAGCTAACACTAAGTGAATGAGGCATGTCAAAAATGAAACCTAATCGATTTGCTTTCGTTTTGAAATGCCCCATTCTGTTAACATTAGCTGCCGTTTCGCTATCTCAGTCTGCCTTGCATGAAATCCAGTGATTGAGGTGG
>JAODXP020000024.1:30159150-30166650 GCA_027497455.2 Sardinella longiceps
AACAGTTGAAAATGCTTTGCCAGCTTTACACAAAGTGTGCATCTTGCCATATTACTGTTGTGTCTCTCATATGAAGTGAGCCTTTCAGATCTTCCTCAGCTGATCTGCTGATTCAAGCAAATTCTTTGAGTTGTGGCAATGGTTTTGAATTTCTGATTTTTACTGATTTCAACACAAATGTGAGATACTTCTGTTGACTGCAGGCAGAATTTCTGGTTCAGTGTGTGGGCGTCTGCCTCTGTGTTTGTGTGTTTGTCTTACTGTAAAATACAAGAACCCCAATATATCTGTGTGTATGTGTGTGTGTGTGTGTGTGTGTGTGTGTGTGTGTGTGTGTGTGTGTGTGTGTGTGCATGTTTGTGTGGATATGGGTGAGTCTATATTACTGAATGTGGTGTGAGTGTGTATGTCCATGTATGTGTGTCTGTATGTCTACTGTGTGTGTTTGTTTGTGTGTGTGCATATGAATGTTTGTGTGCGTGAATGTGTGCATGTGTGTCATTGAGTGTATTTGTGTATGTATCTGTGTGTGTGTGTGTGTGTGTGTGTGTGTGTGTCCATGCATAAGTGCATGCGTCTGTATATCTACTTTATATCTATGTGTGTACATGTGCATATATCCTAATTCTGTGTGTGTGTGTGTGTGTGTGTGTGCGTGGGTATATGTGTGTGTATATGTGTGTGTGTGTATGTGTGTGTGTGTGTGTGTGTGTGTGTGCGTGTGTGCGTGATGTGTATAGTGTGTGTGCGTGTTTGTGTGTGTGCGTGTTTGTGTATGTGTGTGTGTGTGATGTGTGTGTGTGTGTGTGTGTGTGTGTGTGTGTGTGTGTGTGTGTGTGTGTGTGTGTGTGTGTGTGTGTGTGTGACAGGAGAGAGATGCCCCGTCCAGTCGAGAGGATGCCCAGATGCTGTGGGAGATGGAAAAGCAGCACATGCAGGACACTCTGAGGAGGCAGAAGCAGCAGATGCGGGAGGACAATGACTGGCTCAAACAGGAGGAGAAGATGCTGGTGAGACAGACAGACAGACAGACAAACAGATAGCAGACACACAGATAGACACACAGAAAGCAGAAGATAAAGATGATAAAGAAATGCTGAGCTGTGTTCTAAGCATTTGGACTGTAGGACACATGCAATATTGTGCAGCAAGGCCTGGGGGCGGGTAGCCTGAGGACACTTCCCTCTATACTTTAAAGGGATAGTTCACCTTTTTATGAAATTGTGTTATTCACAGTCTTGCCTGGAGTTACATATGTGGGTAAAAGGATTTTGGTCTCAGTGCATGCGTTTTCCTAGTTCGGCAACCCCAATTTTAGCTTTGGCTTAGCATAGGTGCTGGAATGTAATGTTGCCAAAGAGTTGCTATGTGGCTACTTTACATTCCAGCACCTATGCTAAGCTGAAGCTAAAAAACAGCTAAAATTGACAAACAGGAGGAGAAGATGCTGGTGAGACAGACAGACAGACAGACAGATAGACACACAGAAAGCAGAAGATGATAATGATAAAGAAATGCTGAGCTCTGTTCTAAGCAATGGTTCTAAGCAATTGGACTGCAGGACACTGCATGCTGATTTGTGCAATATTGTGCAGCAAGGCCTGGGGGCGGGTAGCTTGAAAGGAGAAATTTGGTGTGATAAGGACCCAAAGTATATTGCAACATCATTAAAAGTTGGAACAATTACTAAGTTTTCAATGCCTAGTTTTAAATGTTGGAACTTTATACTATAAACAAAGTGTGGGGCTATTTTGAGCCTTTCTATGGTTTTAAACAGCAATTTGGCTACCTACACCTAGCTAGATGCCCCTGGAAGCTATAACTAACAAGTGGTTTTCTCCGGCCTGCAGGAACGTATCAAAATTTTGCTCCCACAAGTGTTCAAGCATTTTGTGATGTAATATACTTTGGGTCCTTATCACACCAAATAAACCAACACTTTACGTAAAAAGTTTGGTTGAAATGTGCTGCACTTTTTTTTTACAATGGCTAACATTCACCTATCTATACTTAGTGGTACATACTAGCAGCTTTCGATCTGCTGGTGTTACTGAAGTAGAGGCTTAATGCTCAAAGGTGGGAACTGTTCTGTTTTTGTCGTGCTGTGTGGATGCTTGAAGCAAGAAGTGTTAACTGGAAAGCGTATTCTGTGAAAATGACATGAGTTGTGTTAATGGTACGGTCTACAACGGAAGAACGTCATGCAAATTATGTTCACAGTTTCGACATGTTTCAATAAATTGAAGACAACATCTTAGCAACTGTAAAAAAAAAAAAATACTGTAATACTGCCTTGGGAAGGGAAGTGAAGGTAGAATATAGATCTAATTTCTATATTGGAGACATTCTATCGAACAGGACTATGTCAGGAGGCCTCCGGGACTAGAAAAGCATGATGTTAACCTCATGTTAACCGGAGAGCAAAACGAAAAGAAAAAGGAAATAAAGGACAGGTAGTTGGAGGTAGACTGTGTTCCACAGGTGGGCAGGTATTAACCTGTGGCTTTGTGTGTGAGACCGCAGCGAGAGACCGGATGTCTAGGCTAGTCTCAGATGACTCATCACCAGTCATACTATTTTCCACACGCTTGCCTGTGGGCTTCAGTGTCGTGTGCTGGAGATTTGCAGTAAATAAGTGCTGATCTGTAAATGTCAGTGGATTGGACACTTCATCTTATCTGCTCTCTTCTAATCTGCTATGTAGGATCCTATTGGACAAGAGGAGGCAAATGCGGTAAGTATAGTCTTTCCTAACAATTCCTTTCATGTTTTTCCTTTCATATTGGTATGTTGTCTGTGAGATTGGTGGATTATAATGTTTATATTGATCTTCATATGAATTCAATAGTATGTGCAGTATTATTATTCATCCATTTTTTTCTACCCTGTTACCTGTAGAACCTCGAAGCGGAGCAGAAAAATGGTAAGTTAATCCTGAATCAGCACTGGCCTTTATGAAATATACATGAGATATGTCTACTCTGCATTATGTGTGCTAAAAGACACTCTGGAGAATATTCAGATATTCAGGTTTTGTTGAGGAACTATTAGTGGCTATCGGTTATGGTTGCTTAAAAAAGAAAAAAGAAAAAATATTGAATATATACCAAATTATATACAGTATACATGTGCCAAATATGCAGCTACTTTTTCTGTGTACTTGTTTTCCTTATTCATCTCTCTCTCTCTCTCTCTCTCTCTCTCTCTCTCTCTCTCTCTCTCTCTCTCTCTCTCCTCTCCCCTCCTCAGAAGCCCAGTTCAAAGGTCCTCCAGAGAAGCCTCCTCGACTGACCGCCCAGGTAATTTCCTCATTAAAGTCAGGCTGGATCTCCGCCCAGACGCTGCTGCTACTCAGTCCCGCCGCTCTTTGAAGCGCTGCTGTGGCGCGGCTGCACCCCGCATGCTGCCGTCCGCCTCCATTAGCCGCCCGTCTGGCAGCTGTTTGCCATCAAAGCAGTGGGGGGGCTTCAGTTAGAGCCCCAGGCTCCCGTCACATGCCTGGTTATTAGACTCTTTAGAAGAAGAATTAGAAAAAAAGTTTGCCAGGGATCTTTGTTGTCGGTCGGTCGCTGGGCAGCAGGTTGTGTTTCAAAACTGCATGCTCCTGTCTTGGCACCACAGAATGTTTACAGCTATCATATAAAGTAGTTTGGTTACTACAAAATCGTTTGGCTACTTTGTACAGTGCATGCTCCTGTCTTGGCATGACAGAAGGTTTACAGTCATCGTATAAAGTAGTTTGGCTACTACAAAATTGTTTGGCTCAAAGTATTTGTAGAGTAGCATCAGCAGACCACTCAAATGAAACCAAAAGCAGGTCCATTTGTGTTCACCCAAGCTAGTGTAAATGCATCTAAGATTACACCTAACTACACCTTTAACTGCATGTGTTTCTAGTGCAAGCAGCAATGTTACTGTACTACACCTTTAACTGCATGTGTTTCCAGCGCAAGCAGCAATGTTACTGTAGTACACCTTTAACTTCATGTGTTTCTAGTGCAAGCAGCAATGTTACTGTTCTAGACCACCTGTATTCTCTCTCTGGTTCTGTAGCCGGCCCCCACGGCAGAGCTGGACCGCTCTGAGGATGCTGTGTATACCAACGTCATGGAGATGGTGAAGTTGGTGGTGCAGCTGAAGAACGACGTCAACATGCTGCCGCCCTCTGAATACATCAACTTGGTGAAGGTATGGGAATCATGGAAGTGAATGTAAAGCACACCCAGTTGCACTGTGGAGGCAGTCCACCAAAGTTGAGTTACTATGGCCTGGATGTACCTAGACCACACCTCAGTTTATATTTGAGAAAGTTTCTGGAGTTGAGTCACTAACTTCCTATCTTTTTGGGCGTAACCAGCATGATAATCAAAGGTCAAATTTAAAGGAGACATAGAATGGAAAACCACTTTTACACTGGCTTTGATGAGTTAAGAAAATCTTTTTGGAAATTGGGAAGTTGCATAATCAGGTAATGTTTTTTTTGTTTGTCTCTCTCTCTCTCTCTCTCTCTCTCTCTCTCTCTCTCTCTCTCTGCTGTATGTCAGACTATTGGGCTTACTCTGCGGAAATTGATAAACAGTGTGGATGAAGCTCTGCCAGGCCTGGACAAGTCCAGCAAGACAGAGGTATTGTACCATCAATCCCATTCTATCAATACCATCAATCCCACCATAGCAACCTCCCCCTAATCTCAGTTCTATAGAATGTTAGCTAACCTTTTTCTGAACTTTTCTCTTCCTCTTCTCCTCTTTTTGTCTCTCTCCATTTATCTCTCAATCTCTCTCTCTCTCTCTCTCTCTCTCTCTCTCTCTCTCTCTCTCTCTCTCTCTCTCTCTCACACACACACACACACACACACAAAGATCGAGGGCACACAGAAGCTGCTGAATAAAGACTTGGCGGAGTTGATCAGCAAGATGCGTCTGGCTCAGCAGAACGCCATCACCTCGCTGAAAGAGGAGTGCAAGAAGCAGATGCTGGCTGCGGCACACACGCTGGCCATGGACTCCAAAAACCTGCTGGACGCTGTGGATCAGGCCCGTGTCCGGTCCAACTTAGCCAAACCGGCCCCCGAGCCAACTTAGACTCGGGAGCCTCTCATCCTTTGGACTCTCATCCTTTTTGGCACTTCAGAGCCCAGAGACATTGAGCAAAGGAGTCTAGTCAAGGGATGTGCTTCTGTAGTTTACTCTCCGGAACATTCTCAGGGTCCTCATAAGGCATAGATGCCTGTTAGGGTGCCTTCTCAAGTCCTGATATTCAACAAATCACATGGAGCTCAATGGTGTTTTTTGCCTCCAACGGCACCTTCCAGGCACTACCCTTACCCTATTCCTAACCCTAACCCCCTCAACCCTCATCCTAACCCTAAACTGAGGGGAGTAGTGCCTTGAAGGCAGTGCTGCCTGGAAGGCACCGTTTAGGGCAAAAAATACCAAACACCTTAGGGTGCCTTCTCAAGTCCTGATATTCAACAAATTACATGGATTCCATTCAATTTCACTTTATCAAACAGGTTTTTTCATGTGGGCTTTCATTGCAACTGAAAAACACTTCCTTAGAGCATTTATACCCATAGAGACATGGCATTTTCATCCTAGGGTCACTGAGATACTAGTGTGCTGTATGGCTGTACATATGTTGACCTCATGACTATGATGTATGATCTAAGTTATTTAAGATGTTGTATTAAAGTTGGTCAGGCATACCGTACAGTACAAGCACTCAGAGACACACACACACACACACACACACACACACACACACACACACACACACACACACACACACAGGAAGACCAGTTTGGACCGGAGGGCCATGTTCAAAGCATCTGAATGTATTATCCAGTTTTGCCCTTTAGTGTTACAACAACAAAGAAATGAACTGATGAAAATATATATTTTTTAACTGTGGTACTTATTATTATTTGTGAAGAGAAAACAGGGTGTTTATTTTTTTGAGTCATCAATGCTATTATGTGTGTAGAGTTTTTGCTGTAGGCATGGTCCCACAGTTTGTTTTTTATGAAATAAATACCCAAAATAATAATTTTATGTGATATGACATTTTGTAAAGTTATTGCAGAGCTAAGTTTAATATGCTTTTCCCAACCAATTTGTTCATTTCTTGTTCATATAACAACATGCAGGCATATTGTCCACTACAGCCTCTGAAATCTGTTCAGACTCTGACACCGGATGGTAATAACATGACTCACACATATAATTACAGTAATAGGATTACTTTATGATTACATTACAAGAAATTAAGGAACACACCGAAATCCATCATTGGCTGTCAAATTAGTCCAGTTTGACCACTAGAGGGACCCCTTTCCTCACAAACTGTTCTGTCTGTCTACCAATAGACAAGTCTGCCAAGAATGTACAAAGGGGATGACCTCACGACTCTCACCCTCATCTAGCCTTGTCGGAGAAGCTCATTCATCTGAAACAGGATGAACAGGCGCAGCAGCAGGAGAAGAGAGGAGGAGATTTGACTCTCAGCGACTGACACATCACGGCACATCAGGCCTCACACAGTTAGAGAAATTAAAAAAGGTGATTGACGGATATGCCTATTTACAGTAATTCCCTCAGTAGGTCAAGTCAATTTACAGCCACGGAGACCGGGAAGCACTCTACTTTAATCAATGATCAGCCTGAACGTCTCACTCCTCATTTGTTGCTATGGGAGAGTTCATTAATCACTCATCTACTTGCCTCATTTCCTCCAATCACGGTGGCAGAGGACTGGCCGTAATCATTGCACCATAACACCACTAAATAAAAGCTTCCATGAGTTTGAAACAGTATTTTTTTTGCAATGAATGTATATAATGTGTCTTTGAACCCACAGTTATGCACGTATTTAGTTTCATTTATGTTTTTGTTGTGTTGCAAATAAACGCCAATTTCAGATCCATTTTGGCACATAGCCTACAGTGTGAATTATAGGGTGTCACTACTCCAGATGGGTCCAGCTGTGTAAAGTAATGTAATGTAATGTAAGGTTATGTATCGTATTGTCCTGCGGGGAATTTGTTTTCTGCATTTAATCCACAATTATGCACATTAAAACCCCAACCACCCCCACCCCACGCGCACACACACACACACACACACACACACACAATGTCCAACAGATGTGGACTCTTTCATGTTTCCCAGCATCTGATGGTAATGTGGTAATTGCAGAAATATGGCAAATCATAACAGCTATTGTCTATCTTTTACACTGCTGTCATTGAATCCATCCTCTGCCCATCCATCACAATCTGGTTGGCTGGTATCAGCCACAAAACAAGACAAGCACAGATTACAATGCATAATTCCGTCAGTGGAAAAAAGCATTGGTTCCCCCCTGCCCTTCCTCCAGGCCCTGTAGACTGGAAGGACCCCACAGTAGACTGACACTAAAGACCCCACACATCCTCCACACCCTCACTTCAAACTTCTTCCCTCTGGCAGGATCTACAGATCCCTGGACATCCAAAATAAC